>RJWJ010001384.1:0-134762 GCA_004363605.1 Indri indri | reverse complement strand
GGTAGGGAGGGAGGGGGAAGGGGGAGGGGCGAGGGGGAGGAGGGGAAGGATATATGCATACACAAAGGGTGCAATGCGCACCCTCCGAGAGATGGACATGCTTGGGACTGGGACTTGGGGGGAAGGGGGGGCAAGGGCATCATACGTAACCTAAACACCTGTACCCCTATAAACAACAAACAATAAAAAAAAAAAAAAAGAAGTTAAAAAAAAAAAAATACCTGAAGTCAGAAAGTAGTAATAATTTTTAACTTAATTTGAACTGCTTGTTTTTCAATTGTTTGAAAGTGGTTTCAGAATTAGTAATGGTTTTCAAACCCCTACTAAACTGAGACAGGTCAACTAGCTCATCTTGTTTTGGACTTTTTCACATTTGGGATTTGGAAAGAACTAAGACCAATATTTTAAAATCCAATGCAATAACTGTCTAGTCAAATATTCCTCTTGGTCTGTCTCTAGTATTGAGCCAAAAGTATTTATGTAGCTTAAAGTAAACATCTTATTCTATAAGGAATGGAGAAGAAATCATTCACGTAACTGATACTAATTTTATCTCCTATATCCCATTGAGCCATTTACCTGAAGGACTAACACTATCACTGGAATGCCTGCAGTAGAATAGGTAAATTACCTGTTTCAATACAACATCAAATCAAGCCCAAGGCTTTTCTTTTGCTTTAAAGTTAAAAATAGAGTCCAAGACCATAGAAAGAAAGCACAATTTCAAATCCAAATGATGCTTATAGTCTTGGAATGAGAAGTTAACCTTGGGGTAAAATACTCATTTGCAAGTGATACTCCTGGATGTGCAATGAATGAGTTAATATACTCATTTCATTATTTGCCGCACAAATATAGTCAACTACTTTACATTCTAGTTGAGAGGTACTAATAATGGTAAAAGTGCAAGAAAGAGAAATAAGAGAGTTTATGCTCTTAATGCATTAATGACATAGAGTATAAGATAGAAGTATGGACATGTAATTAAATTTCAATATAATACTTCCACATTTGGTCAAGATAGAGTAATAGTAACTAGGTGTACCCAGCAAATTCAGAAGGAAGATAAGATGTATGAAATACATATTTAACATCAGACAATAAAGTACAATGTTTCCTGAGATAAATAAAAATAAGCCAAATCAACATTCTAGAGACGGATACAATAATGTGTGATATGAAAATACACTGGAGAGGGGAATGGAAGATTAGACATGAAGAACGTAAGATGAGTGACATTGAAAACATAGCAATAGAAGATACCCAAAATAAAACAGAGAAAACAAAAATGAAAACAGAATTAATGATCTGTGTTACAGTTTCAAATGGGCTAATACATATGCAATCCGAGCCAACAAAGGGGGGATGCAGAATAAAAATATTTAAAGAAATAATGGAAGAAAAATTTTTGAACTTGAATAAAACTATAAACCTAGATATCTAAGAAGTTGAGAAGAACCCCGAAATGAGAAAGATAAGGACAATCACATCAGGATATATAGTAATCAAATTGCTCAGAAACAGTGAAAAAGGTAATACATTTGGGATAGAAATACACAAGAAACGTAACACATTTCTGGTCAGAAGTAATATAAGGAAGATGACACTGGAGCAACATCTTTGGAAATAAAAATGTCAATGAAGATTTTCATAAACAGTGAAAATGTTTTTACAAAAACGGAAGGAGAAATAAACGCATTTGCAGACATACAAAAGCTGAAAGAACCACCATCAGCAGGAACACATTACCAAAGGGTAAAGGACATCTTTCAAGTAGAAAAAAAAATAATGGCAGAGAAATAAAGAGTATAAAAATATTAAATATTTGAGTTAATATATAATATTTTTCCTATTTAAATCTTTTAAAATGATAGTTGATTGTTTTAAAAATTACAAATTAGTATGGGGTGTATAACATGTTTAAAAGTAAAATACATTACAGTGATAGTACGAAGATTAGGAAAGAAAATAGAAATATAGTATTGTAATTTCTTACATTTTACATGAAGTAGTACAGTGTTTCTTGTAGGTAGTTTGGATAATTTTAAGGTAGGTAATGCAAATCCTAAAGTAACTAGTTAAGAACAACAACAATACATAGATTTAATAAACAAATAAAATATGATGTAATCTTAAACATTATTAAACTAATCAGAAATAAGACAAAAAAGAAAATAATATAGATGAGACAAATATGGGTTGAATAGCAAGAAGACAAATCTAACCATATCAAAATCACATTGAAGATAAACTGTATAAAAATTCCAATTAAAAGTCAGAGATTATCAGTTTGAATAAAAAATCAAGACCCCACTAAATGCTGCCTACAGGAAATACATTTGAAATATAATAAAATAAGTGAATTGAAAATAAAAAGATAGAAAAAGTTTTACCATACTAACATCAATTAAAATAAAGCTGGAGTGGCTATATTAATGTCACTAAATAGACTGCAGATTAAAAAATATATTTGGGGACAAAAGAATGTAATTATAATGACAAATGTGTCAATTAATCTAGAGATCATAATAATCCCAGACATTTATGTTCTAAATAACAGAGCTTCAAATATATGATACAAACGTGATGGAACTGAAAGAAGAAATACACATGCTGCAGTTATTAATATAGTCAGATATGTCAAGACTCCTATATCCATAATAAATAAGTAAAAATAAAATTATTAAGGATATGAAAGACATAAATAACACAACCTAACTGAGCTTACTGATATTTATAGACTGTTCTACCCAAGGAAAGCAGATTATACCTTCTTTTCAAGTTCACATTGTAACATTTACCCAGAACAAACATATTCTGGCCTTAAAACAGGTCTCGATAAATTTTAAAAAGTCCAAGTCAAATGAAATGTGATCTCTGACTATGACAGGATTGAATTAGAAATCAATAATAGAAATATTGCCAGAAAATCCCCAAATATTTGTAAACTGAATACCAAGATTCTAGATAATACACGTCAAAGAAGAAGCAAAAGAGAAATTAGAAAACATTTTGATCTCAACGAAAGTAAAAATGCAATATTTCAAAATTCATGGGATAAATCTAAAACAGTAGTTAGAAGGACATTTATAGCATTAACGTCTATATTGAAACACAAGAAATGTTTCAAGTCAATAACTTCAGTTTTAACCTTAAGAAAGTAGAAAATGAAGAGGAAATTAAACACAAAATATGTAAAATAAAAGAAATAATAAAATCAGACTAGAAATTAGAATACTGGAAAATAGAAAACAGAGAAAGGCATTAAAACCAAAAGCTGGGTTTTTTTTTTTTTTTTGAAAAAAATCAATACATTTGATGAAACTTTAATCAGAATAATCAGAAAAAAAGGGAAGAAGACAAAATAGTCAATATTAGAATTGAGAGAGTTAGCATTGGCACAGATTTTATACATACTGAATGTTAATAAGATAATACTATGAACAATTTCATGGACATTATTTCTGTAATTCAGAAGAAATGGATAAAAACTTGACTGATTCAAACTGAAAGACCTAACTCAAAAAGAAATATAACAATTCTATATCAAATGTATTGATGTAATTTCTAGTACACAGATATTACCACATGGAAAATTCTGAACTCGGATCTCTTATTTGGTGAATTATATAGTAAGGAAGAAATACTGAAAATTCTATAAAACTTTTCCAAAAACTGAAGAGAAGGGAATTATTCTTGAATTGTTTTGAGACCAGCACTACCCAGATACAGACACTAAGAAAAGGCATTACAAATAAAATGAAACTATAGTCCAATATTTCTCATAACTTAATAAGAGGCAAAAATTCTAAAAAAAATAGTAAATTCAACAGAATATAAAATGAATAATACATCATGTCCAAGAGGTACTTGTCCCAGTAATGCAGGGATGATTAAAACTTAAAAAAAATTATAGTAGAGGATTTTTAGAGCAATGAATATACTCTGTATGATACTGTATGATAAATACATTTCATTACATATTTGTATGAACCCATAGAATGTACAAACCAAAAGTGAATTCTAATATAAACCATGGACTTTGGGTGATTATGATGCATCAGTGTAGGTTCATCAATTGATCCAATGTACCACTTTGGTGGAGGATGTTGACAATGGAGGAGAGACTATGAATTAATGGGGTTAAGGGTAAATGGGAAGTATCTGTATCTTCCCCTTAATTCTTAATTTTACTTTATATTTAAAACTGCTCTCTAAAAAAGTAAATTTTATACACAAACACACACACACACATACCTGGAAGTCAAACTGGGAGTGGATTTCTATTATTATTGTTTTAGGTAATTTAAAACAATAGCAAGTATGCGTAGTTTTGTAAAAGTAATAAAGTTTAAAAATTAAATGATGTCATGATAATGTAAAACAATCAATGTAACTCACTATATTAACAAACAAAAAATTTAAAAAAAAACACGAATAGACGTAGAAAAAGCATTTCACAAAATTCAGTATTCATTTCTGATAAGTCTTAGGAAACTAAAAAAGAAAATTCCCTTATTGATAATAAATGGAATTCATAAAAACCTTACAATTAATATGATACTTAATTGTGAAAGATCATACTCCTTAACATCAGGAATATTGCAGGTTGCAGCCAATAAATCAGGTTAAAAAACAAATAAAAATCTGGAAAAGGGTAGATAACATTGTCTTTATCTTCAGGAAATATGATTATATTTGTAGAAAATCTAAGTTTATTTTCAAAAAAATTACTGGAACTGATAGGTGAATTTTCAAAGGTTGCAGGATATAAGACAACTGCACAAATCAGTTGCATTTCTATATACTAGCAACAATCATAAATTGGAATTAAAATAACATTTATGAGGACAGACAACATGGCTGACCAGAGACACCAACTGCCAAATCATCTCATTAAAACACAAAAGCCAATTGCTTTTCTATATACTAGGAATAAACAAATGGAATTTAAAATTAAAAGACACACTACTATTTATATTAATATCAAAAACAATTAGGTATAATTCTAAAAAAAAATGTACAAGATCTGTATGAGGAAAACAATAAAACTCTGATAGATGAAATCAAAGACTAAATCAATGCAGAGATATTCCAGGTTAGAAAGATTTAATATTGTTAAGAATCCAGCTCTTTCTAGTATGATTTTTGTATTCAATGCAATTGCCGTCAAAATTCCGGCAAGTTATTTTACAAATATAGACAAACTGTTTCTAATGTTTATATGGAGAGGCAAAAGACCCATATTAGCCAACACAATATTGAAGGAGAAGAAGATAAACAATACCCAACTTCAAGTTTTATTATTAATGTAAAGTTACAATAATCGAGAGAGTGTGGGATTGGTGAAAGACCAGACAGAACTATCAATGGAACAGAATAGGAGCCCATAAATACAGCCACATAAATATAATCAACTGATCTTTGACAAAGGAGCAAAGGCAATACAATGTAACAAAAATAGTCTTTTTAAACTATAAACTTTCTTTTATAGTTTTGAAAAATTGTTAAACTCCTAAGAGATAACATAGGAAGAAATCTAGATGACTTTTTCGATAAAACACCAAAGGCATTATCAATAAAAGAGATAATAAGTGGGACTTCACTAAAAGTAAAAACTTCTGTTCTTTGAAAGACAATATCAAGAGAATGAGAAGATAAGACATAGACTGGGAGAAAATGTTTTCAAAAGACTTATCTGATAAACAATTGCTATCCAAAACATAAAAAGAACTCTTAAAATTCAATTATAAGAAAACAAACAATCTGATTAAAAAATGGGCCAAGGACCTTAACAGACACCTCATAAAAAAAGATATGCAGATGTCAAATAAGTATGTGAAAAGATGTTCCGTATCATATGTCGTTGCAGAATTGCAAATGAAAACAACACTGAGATACACTGCATGCCTATTTGAATGGCCAAAATCTGGATCAGGAATGACACCACATGCCAATGAGAATGTGGAGGTACGTAAACTCTCATTCTTTGCTGGTGGGAATGCAAAATGACACAGCCAATCTGGAAGACAGTTTGATGGTTTCTTATGAAACTAAATATATTCTTATTATAGGATCCAGCAACCATGCTTCTTATTACTAATGCGATGGAGTTTAAAACTTATGTCCACACAAAAACTTTCACATGGATGTTTACGGCAGCTTTATTCATAGCTGCTGAAACTTTGAAACCACCAAGATGTCCTTCTATAAATGAATAGATCAATAAACTGGTACATCTAGACAATGGAATATTATTCAGTGATAAAAAGAAATGAGCCATTAAAAGACATGGAGGAAACTTAAATACATATTACCAAGTGAAAACAGCCAATCTTTTAAATTTTTATAAATACATGGTAGTTTTACATATTTATGGGATACAAGTGATATTTTGACACAAGCATACAATGTGTAATGATCCAATCTGGGCAACTGGGATATCCATCACTTCAAACATTTATCATTTATTTTTGTTGGGAACATTCCAAATCTTCTCTTCTAGCCAATCTTTATTTAATTTTTACTTAGTCTCTCATTCCATTGCTTTCTTTAATGAGGACTGCCACTTATTAAGGTGCCAGGTTTTCCTGTATTTATTTATTTATTTATTTTTTGAGATAGGATCTCACTCTGTTACCCAGGCTGGAGTGCTGGGCACGATCATAGCTCACTGTGGTCTTTTTTTTTTCTTCTTTTATTTTAGCATACTACAGGGGTACAAATGTTTAGGTTACATATATTGCCCTTGCCCCACCCAAGTCAGAGCTTTAAGCATGCCCATCCCCCAGACGGTACCCACTGCACCTATTAGGTGTGTATATACCCATCCCTTCCTCCCCACTCCCATCTGCCTAATACCCGATGAATGTTATTACTATATGTGCACTTAAATGTAGGTCGGTTAATGCCAATTTGATGCTGAGTACATGTGGTGCTTGTTTTTCCATTCTTGGGATACTTCACTTAGTAGAATGGGTTCCAGCTCTATCGAGGATAATATAAGAGGTGCTATATCACCATTGTTTTTATGGCTGAGTAGAACTCCATGGTATACATATACCACATTTTATTAATCCACTCATGTATTGATGGACACTTGGGTTGTTTCCACATCTTTGCAATTGTGAATTGTGCTGCTATAAACATTTGAGTGCAGATGTCTTTTGTGTGGAATGTCTTTTGTTGTTTTGGGTAGATGCCCAGTAATGGGATTGCTGGATCAAATGGTAGCCTTTTGGAACTCCTGGGCTCAAGAAATCCACCTGCCTCAGCCTCCCAAGTAACTAAGACTACCAGATAACAATGCTTACCTTTTTGTTTGCCACTAGGATTACTACTGCAACTATCAATGCTGCTAAGAGTGTGGCTTATCGAAGCTCTTCTCCAAATCAAGAGAACCCTCTCCTTCAGCAAAGCTGTTGAGTTTCATGTACTGCCTCACCCTGGAAGAACTAGTATACTGGCCAACTCAGGAATGGAGTAGGGATGGGAGCAGCCTCAAACAAGAACACCATAGATTTTCACTGCTCTAACTCAAAGGTCAGTAGTTTTTCACGACTTCTGAAATTCTCAACTTGTTGTGTACCTTTGGTTGATTTCCACAGCCCTGAAACTTTTCACAATTTTTCCCAGTTTTAGTGTTCCTTTTTTTAGGGAGAGGATTTGTTGGCCTTCTCACTTTAATAAATTGGATATCTGAATCTCTGGTGTTTTAAGTAGCAGGATTGTAAGTTGTAAATGGGAAAGTTACTATTAATATATATGATGTCAGTATTTTTAAGAGTAGTTTTGGAACAATTATTACCCTGTAGTTTGTTGTTACTAACATTTACTCTGGTTGAAAGGAAAACGATCATATTGTTTTTAGTTTAATAGATACAGAGAGTACTTCTATTGTCTGGAATTATTGGAAATGGAATTACACTTTTCCTGATAAAATGTTCATACAGAAAACATTTTTTTGATGATCTATTGTTTGTAACCACCGGAGAAGACCCTTGGAGTATTAAACATCTAAAGATTTTTCTCTACCTCCAAGGCTGCAGAAAACACTTGTCAGGGTATCTGTCTTTCCATGTCAGTATCAACTTAGCTTTCCTAGAGCTAATTCAGTTTTTAGTAAGGGGGTTATATTTCTTTTGTTGGAAATATTCTTTCTAAGGGCTCTTCTAAAGATTTTTGAATTCAACCATTCTTCTGGTTTTAGCATCCCAGGCTCATATTCTATGCTCCTCTTCTGGGAGATGCAAGTTACTATTTTTTAACCACTCGACACCTTCAAAACCTGCCTCCAAACATCTTAGCGTAATACATGTGGCCTTTAGTAAAACTGCTGAGATTTTTAGTCTAGAATGTTCTTGAAAGTACTACGGAACAATAGGCTACTCTTCCATCTTTGTATACTATGCATTCTCATGGGCATACACTGAGATATTGTTTCCAGGTACCTGATTCTTTGAAAGGAGACTTTGTTTTCATTTGTAGCAGACATCTTAGTCTCTAATTTATCTCAATGCTTCATTGTGATTGTTTCCTCTCAGATATCCTTTTTTCTAGGTTATAACCTGGATTCACTGTTAAACTATCTTGGAATTTTGCCTGTGGCTCTTCTGATCTTACCTTTTATTCATTTCTCTCTGGTCTATCACCTGAAATGATATTATTACTAGCAACTTAGAAGAACTATTCCTGTGAATTACAGGTGCTTAAAGATGTTCTGGTCATTTTCTGCTTTCATTTTGAGTCTAATTATTCAGAGGATCAACTAAAGAGAAAAAAAAAAATGAAGCAGGGCATGAGCCGAGTATTTCTATATTTTAGGGGATCTAATTTCTTGTAGTCCATAAGCAACAGTTTTATTAGCTATCATCCATCATGTTTCCAAAAAGGAAATAGAGTTATTAAATACACAATCACATGCACATTCTCACACTCATTAATCACATATATAACACATTGGACACATGAGTATGTGTAGAGAGATCATCTCATTCAAATGCTGGAGTAAATACCAAACCCAGTTTGTAGATGCCCTGCCATAACTGAACCCACATGAAGGGGGCCATTTTGGAATCACACCTCACAAAATCTCCCTACTTTAATCTGAAAGAGTCCAATCTTCATCTCTTTTTTATAACTTTATATCTTTTTCTTGAGTGTTTTCTTCAGCTAGGGAGAGGGGGAATGTTTTTAACTCTGCTGCTAAATAACTAGACAGATATTGACAGGGTGACTCATCAGCTGAATCCATTAATCCCAGCTGAATAGAAGGATACAGATGGAACTACAAGGGTAAGGTTCATTGTTTTCCCAGAGTTAGTGTAGGACTACTCAGCTCAGGCAGGCAGATTTTTTTTTTATTTCAGCATATTATGGGGGTACAGATGTTTAGGTTATGTATGTTGTCCTTAGCCCCCCTCCCCTCCGAGTCTGAGTTTCAAGCATCTCAGATGGTGCGCATTGCACTCTTTGTGTATGCATATACCCGTCCCCTCCTCCCCCTTCCCCCTGCCCAACATCCAGTAGATGTTATTCTTATATGTACACTTGTGTGTTGATCGGTTAATACCAATTTGATGGTGAGTACATGTGGTGCTTGTTTTTTCCATTCTTGGGATACTTCACTTAGTAGAATGTGTTCCAGCTCTATCCAGGAGTATATAAGAGGTGCTATATCACCATTGTTTCTTAAAGCTGAATAGTACTCCATGGTATACATATACCACATTTTATCAATCCACTCATGTATTGATGGACACTTGGGTTGTTTCCACATCTTTGCAATTGTGAATTGTGCTGCTATAAACATTTGGGTGCAGGTGTCTTTCTCATAGAGTATCATTTGATCTTTTGGGTAGATGCCCAGTAATGGGATTGCTGGATTGAATGGTACTTCTAATTGTATCTCTTTAAGGTATCTCCATATTGCTTTCCACAGAAGTTGCACTATTTTGCAGTCCCACCAGCAGTGTATGAGTGTTCCTATCTCTCCGCATCCATGCCAACATTTATTGTTTTGGGACTTTTTGATAAAGGCCAGTGTCACTGGAGATAAGTGATATCTCATTGTGGTTTTGATTAGGCAGGCAGATTTTATATTAAGTTTTGGCTAAGGAAGTACAGGTCATATTTATGTTTCTTTTGGGGATTACTAAAGAAACGAACACTGCAGAGACCATTTTCTTTTTCTTAATTCCCAGAAACATAGAAAGAATAAAAAATCTTAAAATCTGCAAAATGTACAAATATTTTCTACATTTTTAATACTATAAAAAGGTGATAACTTATAGTAGATTCAGACCTACAGACCTTTTTTCCTAAGAAATTCTTATTGCCTTCTTAGCAAAGCTTTCGAAATTGAATTCTACAAGCTTTCTTTAAGAGAGTTGAATGTGCCTTACCTGAGCCCGGCACTATTCCTTCTTTTAATGAGGAACAAAAGGTTCTAGTACATTTAGTGTAAAAAACATGATGCTAGGTTTGATACAATTTAGTTGAAAGTTTTAATGGTTGGTTTAATAAAGAATTGCTCAGACAATTCCCTTAATCTCTCTGAAACTCAGATTCCTTATCTGCAAATGGAGAATAGTAACAGCTAGTTCAGTGTGGTGGAGGATTATATTAGATAATGTCTATAAGCTGCTAGCCCTTGTCTGGGCCTTGTGATAGATGTCCACAAATGCCTGGCCCTTTGTTTCTTTTTCCATCCCTCATGGAAAAGAGCATGATGCTGAAAGATCGAGGTTTTAAATGAAGAATGTTGAATCTCTGAGAAGTAAGACCTTTCAAGATGTAATAAACCAGCTTTCATCCCATGGGAGTTGTAGAAGTCACTGAAGGGTCAGAAAAGTTATGAAAAAGCAATGACCAGTGCACTGGGAACTGAAATGGCTAATAACAAGGGGATGTGTAAGCCACTTCAGACCCCAGGAAAGGAAGGAAATAGGGCCTGGGTTCCATGTAGTGAAGATGATCAGGAGCTCAGGGACCCCAATGTGATTGTCTTCTAAGCCTCATGCATTCTGTGGAAGCCAGAGGAAAGTAGTCCTACTCTCTTCCCTTCCATTTGTCCACATTTGGTCCTCTGAATCCTGAGACAATTCTTTAGATGGTGATTCAGACAAGGCTGGTAGTGGGCAGTGGAGAAGTACTCACAAAGCAATTCTAACTGATAGCCTACTTCGTGCTAACTCAGTCCAGCAACATGTCCTACAACATTTGAGTTAAGGCTGATGGAAAAAGTCTGAATTCAGGAGGTAGTGGATGGCAATACCAGGGAGGCAATTGTCAGAATTTGCTTAAAATAAACACACTTAAAATATACATAAAATATGCTTTGCTCTATGCAAGTCTATTGATGCATTTATATATCAGAAACTCTCCACCAGCTTCTCTAATATATACACAGCTTCCATTAGCCTCTGAAATAGACCTTAATTGAGCATGGAATCTGCTCAAAGCACCATTCTAGGTTCTGTGAGAGACAGTGAAAATAGGTAAGCCTTGACTTATTTAAAATATCGATAACAATAGGTTGCATCCCATAATTCAGTCTTAATTACATCCAGTGCAGCAGATGTTTCTAGGTCATAGATGCTCAGTGACATTTGCAGTTGAATGGAATAAGCTATTTATGCTATTTACTGTCACGATGAATGTAGTAGCATTTTCTTCCCAAATAATTATTACACATCATAGAAAGCAAAGACAAAACATTATGTTCACTCTATATTCCTAGTTCTTAGAGTGGATTGCATGTTAGATGCTCAATAAAGACTTTTTGTTTGGCCCCGTGGGAATATATCCCCTGGAAAGCAGAGATATGGAAATGTCTATTGCTGGCTTGACCCCTCTGAAGGTACAAACAAGGGTGTTATCTTAGTTTTTGTAAGAACAAGGCTCTAGGAATCTTCATTGTTTGTTTATCATTCATCACAGCCAAAGTTATTCTTTATGTATTTTGTTCTATGTTATGTAACAAATATTTTCCTTTTGGAGAAAAAAACAGAAAACAAACTCTTACCAAAGTCACACCCTAAATGACTTACCCATCTCAGAGGGTTATTTATCTTTCAGAGGGAAATGGAAATCATGAATATGTAAAGTGACTAGCTACTCACCAGCTCAATCAATGATTGATTAATTTAATTGAATGATTCATAAGCACTGAAGGCGAGTGAGGCAAGTTGTCTCGCTAGGATTAGGCTCCGCTATAATACATGCACTGGGTGTGAAGAGGGCATTCCATGTACCAGGAGAAAGGAGGATTGAAGCAAAGACTTGGAAGCAGAGATGCGCATACATATTAATAGGGCAATGAGAACTTCTAGCCATGTTTGTAGAAGCAAACGCGAGAGTCTTTTATAATCATTGTAGAATTCATAGTCAACTTCAATTTTTAAATTCCTTGTTCTGCTCTTCTCTCTCCTTTGTCAGACCTTGCTCAGTTTCCACTTTCTCCTAGAGAGACTGTGATGGATTGAGAGATATGTCTCTATTTTCAGGTGACGATCATTTTAATTTTCATTGAGCTTTACTATGAGCCAGGCACTGGGCCCACAAAATAAGAGAAAATGCCCATGTTATAGGAGACAGTCCACTGGGAGAGATGGAAGCAAGATGTCTTCAGCATATTAACTAAAATATGATGAAGACTGGTTTTTACTAAAAGAGAACAAAGAAAGATGTGTATTCATGTGTTTGAGGGAGGAATAGAGGGGGCAGTTCTTAGATCCACCCTGGGTTTGATGAAAGAGTTTTGAGCGTAAAGGTTAGTACTGGTGTTAACCAGGCTAAAACAGGAGAGAACAGTATTCCAGGCAGGAGAAGCTTATGCACGAGCAATTAGGAAGAAAATTGAGAGTTAAGAGTGAATTTCTTCCTCTTTAACTTTTAAAATTACATATTGGGTAGATACATGTGAATTTATAAAAACATAGGTAATATATAAAGGACAACAACAAAATGAGGACTCTATATACTCTGCTACATTTAAAAAGGGGCCATTACTTTTGAACCCCATAGTGTGTTCCTCCCTGTTCCAATTCCTTCCCACCTGACTCAGGGAACAATGTCCTATTCTTTGTGTTTATGATTTTCTTGATTTTCTTTATCTTTTTTTTATTACAACACATGTTCCTATCTTTTAATAATGCATCATTCAACTTTCCATGTATTTGAATATTTATAAGAGTGGAATCATACTGTATATTTCTGTTACCTTTTTTTGTTTGTTTCAGTTTGTGATTTACCAATGTTGTTGCATTGTATTAATGTATCATAATATATTTATCCATGTTAATAGGCTGCCTAGTTACATTGTTTGCACTATGGGGCTATCACATATAGTGCTACTATGAATATTCTAGGACACATTTCTTGGTGCACATATATAAGGGTTTTTCCTGGGGAACATGGGTACAAGTAGCATTTGGGCTCAAGCGTGTGTGCGTTTCCAACTACACTGAACTGGCTAATGCCAGATATTTTCCAAATTGGTCATACCAATTGACACCCACACTAGTAATATGTGAGAGGGTCTATTGATAGCAAATTCACACTTTTTTGTTTGTTGGAAAACGTGTTTATTATGCCTCATTCTTGAAAGATGTATTCACTGTGTATACAATTCCACATTGACGGTTACTGTCCATTGGACATTGGGTATTATATTACGCTGTACTCTGGTTTCCATTGTTGCAGTTCAGAAATCAGCTATCATTCTGATATTTTTTCCTTTGTAAGTAATGTCTTTTTATTATGCCTATTTCTAGAGTTATCTCCTTTTCTAGTATTTAGCACTTTACTGTACAAAATATACATGTGATTTTTGCTAAAGCTGTTGAGTTTTAACTGTTAACTGTTCTAGAAAATTCTTGGCCATTATCTCCTAAAATATTGTGTCTTTATATTCTTTTTCTATTCTCATTCTGGAATCAAATTAAATGTATATGAGGTAGTCTCACTCTATGATCACATCTCCTGCCCTCTGTCTCTTACTTTCCATCTCTTTGTATAATACTTTGCATGATTTCATAATTTCTTCAACATCTTGTTTATCTCTAACATTTTCATGATATATTTTTCAAGATCTCTAATACTATGTTTTTATTTTTAAAAGATAGATTGTGTTCTTTTTCAAATATGCCTAGCATTTTATATTTTCTTACATTTAAAATTTTCCTCTGGAGTATATTAAAAATACTCATGTCTCATAATTCCTACAATTAAAGATTTTGTACATCTTATTCTATGGTCTGATGTTCTCCCTGTTCTTGTTCATGATGCCTTGTTTCCTTGTTTGTGTTTTGTGACTTTTGACCATGATGTCATAATCCAAAAATTATCTTTTAAATTCTTTGAGGCTATAGTTGAAGGAAGGTTTTGAGTCCAGATGGTTTGTGTTTGCTTTTGTGAGTGCCTGGGATATTGTCAAACTGGGAACTTTTATTATCTAGTATGTTGTACTATAGCAAATAAAAGTTTTCAAAATGGTAAAGTTCACAGCAAGGACAGTCAAAGACCAAGAGCACTAGAAAGGGTTACGGCATGCTGAAAATCTGACACATTATCCTGCAAGCAATCAACAGCATTTTAAGAGTTTTAAAGAGGAAATAAATGGCAAGGTCATTATTTGTGTTTTAGGTAAATTTTCTTGATGACAGTGTGGACAGTGGATTTAAGACAGGGCAAAGCCACAGGCAAGATTGATGAGATGGCTCTTTCCTGCAATATTTCAGGCAAGAAATGATGAAACCTAAACTAGAGCATCAGAGGTAACATTGTAGGGGGATGGATTTAGGAAATATCAGGAGGTAAAATAAACAAAATTTGCTAATGGATCGAAGGAGGATGATACAGAAAGAGGATGAATGGAGTCTAGATGACACATAGATTCCTAGTTTGGGTAAATGGCTGTATACTGCCATTCACAGAGTGACAGTAGGAATATAGAGGAGAAGCTTCTGCTGCTCCTCTGAAACTTCTCCTTAGAATAGTTTTGGCCTTTCAGGCAGGTCTGGGACATTGAAATGCTGTGACTAGCAGGCATTGCTTATTTATTTTTCTACAAATATGTATGACATCAATAAGTGCCAGGTTCTGTGCTATGTTAGTCTGATGCTCATGGGATAGGTTCAGGCATATAGACACAGACTTGGAAGTTATCAATAGAAACATTGTAGGTAAAACCAAGAGTATCATGAGGTTCACTAATGAGCATTTATTGAGAGAGAGAAAAGCAGTACTTATGATAGAATCTTGGGGAAGATGAAATTTTAATGGTTGATGGGGTAGGAATCTGACAAGGAAAAGATAGTAGAGTGTTAAGTGTAGAGAGAAAAATGAGAGCAGAATTATAGAAACCAAGGAGATATAAATATTTAAAATGAGAGAACAAAGAATATAAATATGGGCAATGTAAAATCAGCCATTATAAAATTGTGTTCATTTTAATAGAGAAGTCCAGTAATATAAATCATGAAAAATATTCTCTGTTGATATAAAGCTCATTGATAACTTTTTTAAAACATTCAAAGGAATGGCCTGGTCAGAAACTATTTGGGGTCTATTGAGAAATGAGGACAATGGAACAGATGGATACAACAATTTGAAAGAAGAAAGACTAGCAGCTTGAGGTTTAGAAATGGTCTGGGAAGATTTTCCTTTTTAAGGAATATTAGAGATTTAACATGTTTTTAACCTCTGGTAGAAAGATCACTAAAGTATACTGGTGGTAAATAAAAAAGAAAGAAGAGGAAATATGGAATATTATTCCAGATCAGAATGGATAGGAACAATAACACAGGTGGGATGGGTAAGAAGTAGGATACCTGTCATCTGAGATGCAGACAACATTTGTAGAAAAGAAGGTAGAAAGTTGGGGAAGTTTACACCTGATCAGTTCTACATGTTTCGCCTATGTTTAAATAATGCCATTAATATTTTCAATATCATAATCATCATTGAGAAAATAGCAAACACATTTGGGTACACACAGTATGACAAGTAATGTATGAAAGTGTATTCATTGTCTCATTTAATTCTTACACCAGCTCTTTGAGGCAGCAGCTCCTTCTCCTGCTGCTCCTCCTCCTGTTTTTCCTCTTCTTCTCGTTTATATGATGAAGTGATGGAGGCACAGAAATTTTAAATAAATCACCCAATGCTATAGTTAGTAAGGGGAAGAGTCAGAATTTGACTTCAAGCAATGGACTCCAGGGATAGCACTACTAATCTGAGGCTTTCCGTACCTCATCTCAATCAACTCTCAGATCATTTCTAGAGGATATCTATCATTGTTACTACAAACTTTACTTCCTACCTCAAGCATGCCTCAGGGCAGGAAAGCAGTTCCTTGTGACCTAGAGCTTACGGATCTTCTGCAGTTCAGGGAAGAGACTGCAAATCATGACTGGACACCAGCCCATCCAGCTGTGGGCTTTTTCCACTGCCCAGGAATTGGCTCTTTGAGGGCCAAGGACAGTCTAATCACTCTGGAGGGAAGGTTCTGGAAAGAAGTAGGAGGAAAATAGGATTTTGAGGAGGATCTTGTTAAGAGGAAAGCAATACAATGGGAGGGAGAAAGATGCAACAGAAATAGAAAATTCTCACTGATAAATGCTAGTGAATTTGTGAAATGACATATTTTAAAGAATGAATAATAATTGTATTCTTTGCTTCCCACATACAGATGGTATAAACGTTTTAATTACTGAGAAGTTGATGTGGTAATTAAAAAAAAAGTTTGAATAAAGAAATTATCTGTCATTTTACCATCTCAATAAAGCAATTGCCTTCATTTGTTGTATGCATTATACATGTATAGTTTATGTGAAAGAAATATTTTATTGTCTACTTGTTTTAAAATGGTGACAGAACTATTTCCATCTAGCTAGTTAATATCTTTCTAATGAGTTCATAATATCTCATCAAGTAGATGTAAGTTTCATATTGGGCATTTTGGCTATTTTTTTTACTATTATAGCTAATGCAGTGATGAACATGATTTTTATAACATTTGTCTCTGATGAATGACTTCCTTAGGATAAATACTCATGGAAAGGATGATTAGGTTAGAGAGAATTAACCTGCAGAGCAGATAATTTGTAATATTTAATTTTTTATTCAGTTTAAGTGTTTTCATCTTTTATACCTTCTTGTAAAGACTCTCCATGTACCTTCTCCATTTTTAGGAAGTCAAGAGTTCAGAGTTCAAGGGTTAATGTGTTATTATAAAGAATTTCTATGACTAAAGCGGAAGCAAAAGAGAAACCAAAAGAGATAGGCCCTTTGTATACATCTCTGTGGACACTCCTACCATCCTGCATTCCTCTATTCATTGTGCCCCCTCACACACACACACCCACTTCCAGTAGCCTAGGTCCACTTGGGCATGGGAGACGGGTGACAGAGGTTCAACTCCAGCTCCTACCATGATAAGGATCAGGTTCTCAGTTCGTAAGTAAGTGGATGACTGGGGGAATGGATGGATGGGGAATAGTTTTCCCTTAGAATATTCTTGGTTGAAACAATAATTTCCTTTGGAGATCTTGTCACATATTCTACCATTATTCCTCCATTCTCCTACAAAATCCCGCTTTATAAAGTTAAACGCAAATCAGTTGCTTTATGTAGCAGAGACTGGCTCATCAATTGTTTTTACTTGTTCCATGATGTTGTCCTTACTTCTTCTCTTTCCAAGTTGGCAGAGCGAATGCAAACAATCCAGTGGAGGAAGGAGGGAAGCCCTCGAACGTGGGGGCAACACAAGATGGAAAGAACTAGGACTCCACCCAGTGAAAAGCCAGCTGGATTGCGATTGCAACGGGAATACTCCTCCAATATGTCAAACCTCAGAGACTGGGAGTTTGGTTGTTTCATAGCTGGTGCTCACTACCAGACTGACACACACAGTACAGTGATGAGAATAAATCCACAGGACTTTGCTGAACACCTTGAGGTGATCATCCCCAAGCTAGAAGGTTGAAGCAAATCTTTAAGGAGCTCAGAATCTGGGACCAAGTCTCTGGTTGTTTTTGCTGTGAGAGCTCAGGGCACAGAGATGTAAGCCTAATGAGGTTGTCATTTATTTCCAAACTACCTGAAAGATCTGAGTTGTAGTATTCTAAATATAAATTGATAATTCCGCTTAGGTAAAAGGGCATGACAACTTTGCCTGCAGTTATAAGTCTCTAGTCTAGGAGGGTTTTGTTTGTTTTTTTAATATTAGCACTCTTTGGCACAGTTACATGGACAAAGTGATTAGGTGCTGAGAGTGTGAGTTTGGTCTCTAGCTTATTAAACCACCACATTTGTGCAAGGTGAATAATCTGAATTCAATATCTGTAATGCCATGAGACATAAATGACTGTAAGGTCTCCCATGTATGGTTATTCAGATGCGACTCTGGGGGAAAGCCACCTCACATGGAGAGATATCTGCCTGAGGTGATTAGGCTGGAATTTAATTTTATTTAAATGTGTGAACACTTTTAATAAGGCTCTAGAGGTATTATGAAGTTTGCAGAATCCTTATGTTTGAAAAATGTTTTATTTTGCTTGATAACATGTAGAAAAGCCCTTATTGTGATTAGCATTTGAATGGAAGGATCATCTTAATACTCTTGTTATTAATATGACAGATTTGATTTTCTCAAAGGTGACAATTGAACCCAATTCTCAGATCAGTTAATCCATGTATTTATGTAAATTGAACTTTTCTACCTTGTAATTTGGTTCTGGAGTACATTGGATTTCTTCCTGCCCTGTGGGGCTCATACATCAATTTAAATCCCTAAGATACTGGCCTACTTTCCCCCGTATATGAAGACTTAGGTTTCTTCCCTGAGTTTTGAGGGTGGTCCACATGTTTAATGTGGGCAAAAGGCACTGTAACATCATTTGGGGGCTTTTGAATCTCTTTGAAGCTGCATCTGCTTCTGAACCACATGCTGCAGTTGGGTCCACATCTGCTTTAAATTAATGATGGTGCCTGAGCACTCACTGATGCCTTTTATGCAAAAGAAAGAAGTCGAGCCATGGGGAGAAGAAAGATGAGGTTAGCATTTTTTTTTTTTTTTACTTTTCCTTGTACTTACCTTGGGTGTCAGACCCTTTAAGTTTCCTCTCTCTGAACATACCACCATTTCTTTTTCGCCCTAAGAATTGTCCTGCTCATTTCCACGGCCTTCAGCTTCCTTCTTGCATTTGTCCATGTTATATTACTTCTATCTTCACCTGGGACCATATTCCAGAACATGTCTGGAGGCTAAGTCTGTGGTTCTTAAGTCTGCACCGTGAGATACTGCTCAGTCAGTGCATCTTGCTTCTCAGAAAAACCACCTTCCCATGTGGGACTATCAGCTTTGTTTTCAAGCCACAGGCAATGCATTCACCTCTGAGTATGGCAAGAGTGCAAAATTTCTGACTGCTACTATGCGTCAGACAGAAAGCTGGACAGAAATTCAGAATCTTAAAAAAAATGCCATAGTCTTTCTGATTGCCATGGTTCCTGTGCCTTGGCCATTCATCTAGGCGAGGTCTCATCGAGTCCTTCACATTTAATCAGCATCTCCTCCGCTGTAAACTTCCAAGAGCCCCACATTTGGTCCTTCTGAATTCTCCACCCTTTTGTTGTCAAGCTCTTCTGTATGTAGTGGTATGTTTACTACCCCTCAAAAGCTTCCACTCCTTTCTCCTCTGCGACCATTCTTTGAACCCTTTGTTCTCTTGGTTTGCCTGAATTTTATCTATTCTTCAAAGCTTAACTCAAGTTCTACCTCCCTTAAAACAGGGTAGAAATCTTCCTAAACTTCCCAATAAGAGTTATCTAGCTACCATGGGAAATCTTAGGAAGACGAAAACACAGCATTTCCAAGGTCTAGCCATCTTCCCATGTTATCTGTGAATATGGACTATGTTGTTAAAAACCAATTAGACTGTGTCATGATAGCCAGGCATTTGCAAAATGAGAACAGAGAAAGAAATGAGCTAAGTACCAGGAAATCTGGATTTTAATCCCCTGTCAGTCACTAATATAATATATGACCTTAGGAAACTTAATTTTCCTCTTTGCATTTTAGTTTTATTTTTCTGCAAAAGAGAATGCTATGTGAATAAATTCTCTCTTACATAAAGTTGCAATCATAAAACTGGATTCGTTATATTTTACAATAGTGAAATTTTATATATTTTTTTTACCAGATCTCATATAAAAATCACAGTGTGTCTTCCAGACTTAGTGGATATAATTATTAGTTGATGTACATTAAGAAAAGAATAAATCTGTAAGGATGTATGTGTAAATTACACTTGATAATCAGTGTCATTATTTTAGAACCACACCACCATGTATTCATCCTTTAAATATATGGCACTTTTCTATTATTTTGACAGCAAGCTTTTTTTTTTTTTTTTTTTTTTTTTTGAGACAGATTCTTGCTTGTTGCAGGGGCTAGAGTGCAATGGTATCACCATAGCTCACAGCAACCTCAAACTTCTGGACTCAAGTGATCCTCCTACCTCAGCCTCCTGAGTAGCTGGGACTATAGGTATGAGCCACCACACCCAGTTAATTCCAGATAATTTTGCTATTTAGAGTAGAAACAGGGTCTCACTCTTGCTCAGGCTGGTCTTGAACTCCTGGCTTCAAGCAGTCTTCCCACCTTAGCCTCTGAAAATGGTAGAATTACAGGTGTAATCCACCACACCCAGCCACTTTCCTTAATTTTTTTTCAACAAATGGTTTCCTGCTATGCCTGTGTACTGTATATCAAATGAAATTACACCTACTTATAAAATGGTGCAAAGTTTGTATAGGTGTTATGTTGGAAGATCCAGGTGTTTCCAAAGGAAAGGATGGCATGCCCATCCAAAACTCATAGAAAAAGACTTATAAACACTGCAGGGTACTATTAAGAACTTTTGTTATTTTGAATATTTCAGCATCTGAGAGCTGGTGGCTGTCCTCTTCAGCCTCTCTGGGGTTCATTAAGTCACCCTGAGAATAAGGAAGCAAATTTTGGTGCAAGAATGATAGCTGAGTGAAGAAGTGAAAAGTCTTTGCAGTGAAGTTTTGATAAGGTGATTCTTGCAAACACCCAGCAGTGATTCTGCTAGGCATGTGGAGTAGCAAGTGTATTCAGCTTTCGAACATTAAAGAAAGAGCAAATTCTTTCTTCTAGGCCAGTCTGAAAGGAGAGTGAAATGGCCCTGCCAGGGCTAGAGAGGTAGGATCACAGTCTTCTGCTGACAATGACTGCTAACAGGCTATAGCTTTTGTCACATCACACTGCCAGCACGCACCCTATTGCTGGCAAAAATATTGACCTTTGGTAGACTTGATTCACTAACATGAGAGACCATGAGGAAATGCATTTGCATAATGTAAAGAGTGTATGTGTTATTGCCAGAGATGAATGTCATGTATAATAAAAATGCTAAGCATTCTGTCCTTCCTAACTAAATGCATAACCCTGGGGTCAGTCACAAGCAAAGTACAAAACCTCGGAGCATAAATTGGATGAAGATCTGGTGGAGTTTTCAGTCTTTTTAGGCATCTCTGAAGCCCTGCTTGGTATAGAAGAGGGAATATGACAGTTACAGTGAAGGAGTTTGAAGTTAGAAGACATATACTGATTTTGCACTTGCTTACTGTGATCATTAACATAAATCATTTATTTTTTCTGAACCCCAGCTCTGAATGCAGAAGATGGGCACAAATTAGCTAGGGGAGCTGAATGATGCAACAATATACCAATTTTAAAATTATGATCAGTCCTATTTTTAATTTTTTGAGAAACTTCCAAACTTTTTTCTGTAATGGTTGTATTGATACTAATTTATATTCTCACCAGCAATTTGTCAGGTTCCCATTTTCTCTACATCCTTGTCAATACTTGTTATCTTTTGATTTTTTGATAGTAGCCATTCAGACTGGAATGAAATGGTATCTTATTGCAGTTTTGATTTGCATCTTCCTGATGATTAGTGATGTTGAGCATTTTTTCATATATCCATTGGCCATGAGTATGTCTTCTTCTGAGAAGTATCTATTTATGACTTTGGCCCATTAAGTAATTTTATATTTTAATTGATTCATAATAGATGTACATATTTTCATAGTACATGTGATAATTTAATACATTGATATAATTTTAAAGATTAAATCAGTGTAATTGGGATATCCATCACCTTAAATATTTGTTTATCTTTATGCTGGAAAAATTTTAATCATTCTTTTTAGCTATTTTGAAATATAAAATAGATTATTGTAATTTTGCCTATTTTTTTAATCAGGTCACTTTTTGTTCTTGTTGAGCTGTATGAGTTCCTTATATATTTTGGACATTAACCCCTTATTAGGTGTATAGTTTACAAATATATTTTCTCAGTCTGTGGGTTGTCTCTTTGCTTTTTGTTTGCTTGCTGTGCAGCAGCTTTTTAGTTTGATGCAATCCCACTTGTCTGTATTTGCTTTTCTTGCCTGTGCTTTTGAGTTTTATTCAAAAAATTCTTACTTAGATCAATGTCATGAAACTTTTCCCCTATGTTTTCTTCTTGAAGTTGTGTAGTTTTAGGTCTGACATTTAAGTCTTTAATTCATCTTGAGTTAATTTTTGTACATGGTGAGACATAAGGGTCTAGTTTCATTCTTCTGCATGTGGATATCCAGTTTTTCCAGCATCATTTATTGAATAGGCTATCCTTTCCCCATTTTGTGATTTAGTATCTTTGTGAAAACTAGTTGGCTATAGATGCTTGGATTTATTTTTGGGCTTTTTATTCTGTTCTATTGGTCTATGTGTCTTTTTTATGCCTGTGATGCTATTTTAGTTACTACAGCTTTGTAGTATGTTTTGAAGTCAGGTAGTGTGATATCTCCAGCTTTGTTCTTTTTGCTCAATATTGCTTTGGCTATCCAGGGTCTTTTGTGGGTCCATATATATTTTAGGATTGTGTTTTTTCTATTTCTGTGAAGAATGTCATTTTTTTTTTTTTTTTGAGACAGAGTCTTATTCTGTTGCCCAGGCTAGAGTGCTGTGACTTCAGCCTAGCTCACAGCAACCTCAAACTCCTGGGCTCAAGTGATCCTTCTGCCTCAGCCTCCCTAGTAGCTGGGACTACAGGCATGCACCACCATGCCCGGCTAATTTTTTCTACATATTTTTAGCTGCCCAAGTAATTTCTTTCTATTTTTTAGTAGAGACAGGGTCTCACTCTTGCTCAGGCTGGTCTTGAACTCCTGAGCTCAAATGATCCGCCTGCCTTGGCCTCCCAGAGTGCTAGGATTACAGGTGTGAGCCACCATGCCCACCTGTCATTGGTATTTTGATTGGGATTGCATAGAATTACCATATGATTCGGCAATCCTACTACAGGGTATGTATACAAAGGAAATGAAATTGGTATGTTAAAGGGATATCTGCACCCTAATGTTTATTTCTGCACTATTCACAATGGTCAAGATATGGAATCAACCTAAATGTCTTACGATGGATGAATGAATAAAGAAAATGTAGTATATATGTAGGGGAATATTATTCAGCCATAAAAAGGAAATCCTGTCATTTACAGCAACATGGATTAACCTGGAGGACATTATGTTAAGTGAAATAAGCCAGGCACAAAAAGAAAAATATTGCATGATTTCACTCATATGTGGAATCTGAAAAGCTATTCTCATAGAAGTAGAGAGTAGAATAGTGGTTACCAGATGATGGGAAGGGTAGATTGGGACAAGGAGAGAGATTAGTCGATGTGCACAAAGCTACAGTTAGCTAGGAGGAATAAGTTCTAGTGTTCTATTGCATAGTAAGATGACTATAATTAATAATAATGTACTGTATATTTCAAAATAGCTACAAGAGAGGTTTTTGAATGTTCTCATCACAAAGAAATGATAAATGTTTAAGGTAACAAATATGCTAATTACCCTGATTTGATCATTCCAATGTATACATGTACTGAAATATCACATTGTACCCTGTAATCAGGTACAATTATTGTATGCCATTTGCAAATGAAAAAACTATGATCAGTCCTGCACATTTTCAAAATTGTTAATATCACAGGATCAAATATATATTATTTTAGTCTGGGTCCTCCAAGTAGCAGACACAAAGAAGAGTTTTAGAGTGCATAGGTTTTACTAGGGGAAATCCCTGTATGGGAGAAAATAGGGAGAGATTTGGGGAAGGCTGGGAGAGCTGGTAAACCTTGATGCAAGTGTGACCCTGGGTGAAGAAGAAAGGGGGGAAGATTGGACAAATGGGTCATAGATTGTTGTGCAGTCTAAGGTTTGGCAAAGTCGCCCATGAGTCTTCAAACCAAAGATACTGTCAGGAAAGTCCTGTCCTGTGGCCCCCATGGATGAGCCTTCCTTAGTATCTCTGCCAAACTTGGCTGAGAGAAGCATGGTTTTGGTGCAATCACAGCAATGGATGCCAACATGCAATAGCTGGGTCAGTTATGATTTTTACGGTTGGAAGTCTGATAAGAGCCTTTCATGGCCACGTATATTTTACGTTCAAGGAAGGTTTCCCAGAAGAAACAACCTAGGTGATAAGAAGGAACCAGCCATAAAGAGATGTAGAGCACCATGACAGGCATAGTGAACAGCTACTATAAAGGGCCAAGGCCAAATGGGCCTCACCATGTTCAAGGAGGTCAATGTGGCTGGAGCACAGCAAGTGAAGGGAGACTGCCGGAGGTGGTGTCAGGGAGGCAGCCATGGGTCAGATGATGTAGGGCCTTATTGGTCATGTGAAGAATTTGGTTTGGGGTTTTTAGGTTAAAATGCAAAATCTTTAGAATTAGGAGTTAGTGTGGTTCTAATTCATTGTTTTTAAAGATTAGTTTGTCTAAAATGTGAGGAATGGATAGTATGGGTCAAAAATAGAAGAAAGGGGACTAGCTAGAAGATCTAGTCCAGGTGAAAGAATATGAATCATGACTTGGATTGGAATGATAATAGTGGAGATAGAAGGGAGTTACTGATGTCGGATATGTTTTGGAAGCCTAGTGAAACAGGAGTTTCTGATAGATTGGATGTAGGGAGGAGGAAAACATCATTCGAGGATTATGCCTGTATTTTTCTTTGGCTTTAGGAACTCTATGGCTAGCATTGTATTTACTTAAAGTGAAAGACTAAGGAGAAAACATATTTTAAAGAGGGAAAATCAATTTTTCTGAGTTGGACATGGTTAGCTTGAGATGCTTATTAGACATTCAAGGAAAATATGTAAAGAAGATAATTAGTAAAAAGGTTTGGAGCTTAGAGAGAAGACAAGATCTGTAGTTACCAATTTTGGAAATCATTAATACATAGATAATACTTAAATCTGTGATACCGGATAAGATTATATATAGAATAAATATAACTGGAGAAAGGAAGATGTTCTAACACCAAGTCTTAGAGCAATCCAACTTTGAGAAATATAAAAAATACAGAAAATAGCAAAAATACACTGCGAGGGGGCAGCCAATGGAGTAGAAGAACAAGAGTATGGCGTTACGGAAACTTTTTCAAGAGGAAGGGAAAAATCAGTGATGTCCCATGACACTTGAAAGTTAAATAAAAAGTTGAAAATGTGGCCATTTAATACTGGAATACAAAATTCACTTTGATCCCCCTGCTGTAGGATTACAGAGGTTTAATGATTGGTGATTGGTCAAGGGCCATGCTGCTAACATACAGAAAAACCAGAACTCACATACAGCTCTATTATTAAATGTATATGTATATATTAGTATTAAGTCATTATTCATTCCTTCGTGCATGTTATTATTGATCACTCTATGTTAACTACACTGAAATTTTAGTTTTATCCCCTCACCTATGTGGGAATGCTAAAGAAATGACAGTGTCATACATACCTACTGAATCCACCTTAGCATTTAACATAGCGCTCTACTCAGAAAAGGTGCTTGGAGTTAGCTAGCTGGTTGGGCAAGAGTTGCATCATGTGGTGACAAGCATGCTGGCAGTGCAAGCAGGAAGAGCAACAGCCAATAATTGCCACCCTGTTCAACCCATGTGGATGCTTCATCTCACTAGTGAGAAGAAATGTTTCCCTTTTTTACTTCAAGTGAGTGCAGAGGCTGCTTCTGAAACAAGCAGACATTAATTGGGGAAACTTGGTATTGTTTGGGTCTCCTAAAGCAATTCTTTTGTTTTACTTCAATGAATTTAAAGGGTACAAGTGTTTTTTGTTACAGGGATGAATTGTATAATGCTGAAGTTAGGGCAACACATTTGCTATTTCTTGGTTCAGTTCACTTGACCTACGATGTTCATAAAATCAGTATTTCATAATGGATAGTTAACGATCATGAAACTATAATTATAATTCTTTAAAACCAATACACACATGGAGTGTAAAGGATATTTGCTGCTTGAACAGCAAAGGTGGAGCATGCATCTATCAGTATTGTGGTATGACTTTGGAGATGAATCATTTGCTTCTCCATATGCAAAGCTGTCTTCTTATATGCCAGGGAATCCCAGGTGTGAATGCTTACCAAGATTTTATTTATTTTACTAACATTTAGTATGTGAAACAGGTGTTGGTGGCTTTGAAAATGAAGGATACATCATCGGTGTTGCCATACTCCATCAATTCTGAGACAGCAAGGACCTAAGGGAGTTTGGCCTGGAGAAAACACTGATGACATGTGAACTGTCAATAAATATTTGATGTGCTGTCATGTGCAACAGGAAGCAGGCTTGTTTTGTTTGTCTCCAGCATGCAGAACTAGGACTAATATATGGGAATTATGTGGAGGCAGATGTGGACTCAAGATTAGAAAGAACTTTCTAACCATAAGGATTGTTTGAAATTGAAGAGGGCAATGGGATGGGGCAGTCAGTCCTCTGTTGCTTGCAGCATTCAAGAAGAGACTGAAAGATTTCTTTGCAAACATATTTTAGAAGTGTTCTTATGATGTCTACATGCTGGGAGTAGGTAATCTCCAACACATCTTCCAGATCAAAGTAACTGAGGTCTTTTAAGGTTTATGTAAGATTGGAGGTATATTACGAAGAAAAGTTAACACTTCTTCCCATCTCACATGTATGCCTCTATTAGCATGTGCCACTATTTTCAAGTATATTAAAAAATGTGGCCTGTAAACTGAATAATCAAGGTCCACTAACCTGGATTGAGATATCCTCATAAACTCAGTGATCCTTGGTTATATAGGTTGAGTATTCCTTATCTGAAATGCTTGGGACCAGAAGTGTTTGGGATTTTGAATTTTTTGGGATTTTGAAATACTTGCATATACATAATGAGATCTCTTGGAAATAGGACCAAGTTTAAACATGAAATTCATTTATGTGTTCATCGTACCATATACTCATACCTTGGAGGTAATTTTATACATTATTTTTAATAATTTTGTGCATGAAACAAGTTCATGTACATCAAACCATCAGAAAGCAAAAGTGTCACTATCTTAGCCACCCATATGGAAAATCTGTCGATGTTTGGCATCACCATCATTTCTAACTCTGAATTTAAATGTTCTGATAAGAAACTATTTTCTTAAACTTTTTCACACATGTGAAAAATAATGTGTTCAGGATAAATTGTGGCATCATGTTGGCACTCAAAGTTCTGAATCTGGAAGTATTTCAGATTTTGGACTAGGAATATTCAACCTGTATCTAATATTTTTAATTAATTTACTTATTCACTTTTTTTAAAACCTCCTTTCTTCTCTAATCCTACTTCCCTATGTTCTTCCCCTTATCGCATCTTTCAAAAATATGCTCTCTGGCATCCACTTTTTTTTAATGGTGAAAAGTGTTTCCTATATTCCTAAAGGTATTACTAGATCTGTCTTCTGCCTCTTACTATAACAAAAGTGTAAACCTGTCCTGCATATTCTGCTTGTTTTGCATTCTTCCAAAGTAAGGGATCCTTATTTCTTGCAACACATTTGCTACATTTGGGGGAGATGCAATCTTTTTCTTTTTTTTTCCATAGTTTTAATTCCAAATCATTATTTTTATCACTCTTCTTTAAAAGTGTGTTCCATGCCTCATGCTACTCTATGAAATTTCTCAGGAGTGTTATCTACCAAATCATCCATTCCACTCTCCAGTTCTTTTTAGCTCAAAATCTTTCTCAAGTTCTGCCTTTATGTGGAGGTCATCTGATATTCATTTACACAGTGATTCTATTTTCTTAGGATATATACCCAAGAGTGAAATTGCTAGGTGTTTTAAATGATAATTCTATTTTTACGTTTTTGGAAGAACCTCCATAATGTTTTCCATAGTATCTATACTAATTTACATTTCCACCAACAGTGTGAAGATTGCTTTTCTTCCACATCCTCTCCAACACTTCTGTCTTTTTGATAGTTGCCATTCTAACATGTGTGAGGTAATATCTCATTGTGGTTGCATTTCTCTGATGATTAGTGATGAGGAGCACTTTTTCAAATACCTATTGGCCATTTGTATGTCTTCTTCTAAGAAATATTTGCACAGGTCTTTTGTCCATAATTTAATTGAGTTATTTGATTGTTTTTACTGTGGAGTTATTTTTCTTATATATTTGGAATATTAACCGATATTCAGAGGTATGATTTGCAAATATTTGCTCCCATTTCATAGGTTGTTTCTTTACTCCATTGATTGTTTCGATGGCTATACAGAAGCATTTTAGGTTGCTGTAATCCCATTTTTTAATTTTGCTTTTGTTGCATGTACTTTCGAGGTCATATGTAAAAAAAATTATTATCCAGACCAATATCGAGATGATTTTTCCTCCTTTTTCTTCTAGTTGTTTTATAGTTTGACATGTAATATTTAAGTTTTTAATTCATTTTTCAGTTGATTTTTACATACAGTGTGAAATAAAGGTCCAATTTCTTTCTTCTGCTTGTGTTTATCCAGTTTTCCCAACACCATTTATTGAAGAGATTGCTCTTTCCCTCTTGCGTGTTCTTTACAGCTTTGCCAAAGATTAATTGCCCATAAATACATGGGTTTATTTCTAGGCTCTATATTCTGTTGTATTGGTCTATATGTCTATTCTTATGCCAGTACCATGCTACTTTGATCATTAATGCTTTGTAGTATATTTATAATAAGGTATTATGATACCTCAAATTTTGATGTTTTTGCTAAAGATCGTTTTGGCAATTCAAGGTATATTGTGGTTCCACATGCATTTTAGGGTTGTATTTTTACATTTCTATATAAAATTCCATTGGAATTTTTGTATGGATTGCATTCAATCTGTCTTTGGATAGTATGGAGTTTTCAGATCCATGAACACAGGATATCTTTCCACTAACATGCACCTTCTTCAATTGCTTTCATCAATGTTTTGTCTTTTTCAGTATACAGATATTTTACTTCTGCTGTTAAATTTATTCCTAATTTTCTTTTGTAGCTATTGTAAATGGGATTTTCTTGATATGGTTTTTAGAGAGTTAACTGTTAGTGTATAGAAATACTATTGATTTTTGTTTGTCAATTTTGCATCCTACAAATTTAAAAAAAATATTTATTAGTTATAAGAGTTATTTGGCAGAATCTTTAGAGTTTCTTATATATATGATAATATCATCTGTGAACAGAGATCACTTAACTTCTTCTTTTCCAATTTGGATCACTCTCTCTGTCTCTCTCTCTCTCTCTTTTTCTTCTCTAATTGCTCTGGCTAGGACTTCAAGTCCTATATTATATATATATATATTATTTATATATCATATAAATATATATATTTATATCATTTATATATACTTTTATATATATCATTTATATATACTTTATATACTTTTATATATATATATCATTTATATATACTTTATATACTTTATATATATATATATAATTTATATATACTTTATATAGGACCATATATATATGGTCCTATATAAAGTATATATAAATGATAATAGTGGTCATTCTTATCTTGTTCCTGATCTTAGGAGGAAAAGCTTTCAGCTTTTCACCACCAAGTAAAGAATTAGCTGTGAGCTTTTCGTATATAACCTTTATTATGTTGAGATATAATACATTCTTTTTAAACCAAATTTACTGAATTTTTATCATAAAATAAAGTTTAATCTTGTTGAATACTTTTTCTATATCCTTTGAAATAATCATAGTTATTTCTTTCATTATGTTAAAGTGGTATATCATATTTATTGATTTGTGTATGTTAAACCATTCTTGCATCCCTGGGATAAATCATAATTGATTATGAGGAACGATACTTTCAATGTGGTTTTGAATTTGGTTTGTTAGTATTTTCTTGAGGATTTTTGCATCTAGGTTTGTTAGGGATATTTGTCTGCAATTTACCAGTAGTGTTTGGTTTTGGTATCAAGATAATATCACACTTGTTAAATCAGTTTAGAAGTCTTATTAAGTTTTTTATAAAAATCTGAGAAGGGACTCGCATTAATTCTTCTTGAAATATTTGTTACAGTTCACCAGTGAAAACGTCAGGTCCTGGAAATTTGTTGAGAGGGTTTTTTTTCATACTGATTCAAGCTCCTTACTTCCTTCTGTTCAGATTTTCCATTTCCTCATGATTAAATCTTTGTAGGTTCTATATTTCTAGGAATTTATCAATTTCTTCTAGATTATCCAGTGAATTGGTATATAATTTTTCATAACAATCTCTTATGATCCTTTGCTTTTCTGTGGGTAAGAGGCTCACACATCCACTAACTCAGGCACCTGCTGCCCACTTAAAGACTCATGCTGCAAGCCTGTCTATAGATTCTGCCAGATGACCCACTCATCATCTCTGGATGAGCTTAGTAATGATAAAGGGCTTTCCCTACTGTAACAAGTCTGAAAAGGAAGGAAGAGATGCCTACTTCTTTAAATGTGCAGACACCAACACAAATCCACAAGGATCACAAATATTCAGGGGAAAATGACACTATCAAAGGAAAAAAATAAAGCACTAGTAACTGACCCTAAAGAAAAGAAGATGTACAAATCGCTTGAGACAAAATTTGAAAATAATCTTTAAAAGCCTCAATTTGCTACAAGAGAATATAGGTAGACAACTAACCGAAGTTACAAAAAATGAACAAAATTAGAAGTTCAATAAAGACATAAAACCCATAAAGTATAGAAATTCTAGAGCTGAAGAATACAATGAACTGAAGAATTTAATAAAAATCTTCAGCAGACTCAATCAAGCAAAAGAAAAAATTAGTAACCTCAAAGCAAGTCATTTGAAATTATCCAGTCAAAGGAACGAAAGCTGAAAAAGAAAAAGAAAAAAAAGAAATGAGTAAAGAAAGCATCTAGGACCCATAGACATCATCAAGACAACCAATATGTGCATTATTGGTCTCAAAAAGAACAGAGGAAGACAAAATGGAAGAAAATTTACTTAAAGAAATAATGAGAGAAAACTTTTCAAATCTGGAAAGAGAAATGAACATCCTAGCCATGAAGCCTGAAGAACCTCAAACTGATTAAGGTCTTCACTGAGACACATGATAGTCAAATTATAAAAAGTCAAAAGCAAGGAGAGAATTTTGAAAGTATCAACAAAAAGCAACTCATCACTTACAAGGGAACCCCCCTCCATAGGTCTATCAGAAGAATTCTCAGCAGAAACCTTGCAGGTAATGTTATATTCAAACTATTAAAAAGAAAAAAATGTCGACAGAGAATACTATACCCAGCAACACTGTCTTTCATAAATGGAGAGATAAAGTCTCTCAGATAAATCAGAGCTGTGAGTGCTCATCAATACTAGCCATGCCTTATAAAAAAGAGCTAAAGGGAGTTATTTAAATTGAAATAAAGGAACAGTAACCAACAAAATGAAAACATATGAAAATATACAACTCAATGTAAAGGTAAGAATTTAGTTAAACTCAGAATACTGTAATACTGTAACAGTGGTATGTAAATCACTCTTAACTCTAGTATAAAAAGTAAAAGGCAAAAGCATTAAAAGTTACTATAGCTATAATGATTTTATAATAGGTACACAATATATAAAAGATATAAATTGTTATATTAATAACATAAAATACAGGGGGAGGGGAAGTTTGTGTAGAGTTTGCATGTGGTCTAATGTAAGTTGTTATCAGCTTAATATAGATTTTTATAACTATAAGATATGTTGTGTAAGTCTCATGATGACCACAAACATAAAACTTGTAGTGGATACACAAACGAGATAGAGAAAGGAGTCAAAGCATATTACCATGAAAATTCATCACATGACAGAGGAAGACAGTGAGAGAGGAAGAAAAGAAGAAACTACAAAAAAGTCAGAAGTCAGTAAACAAAATCATAGTAGTAAGGCCTTAGCTATGCCCTGATTTCTTTAAAATATTATTAATACTTATTTTATAATCTTCTCTGTTAACTCCATTATCTACTTTTGAGGTTGGAAAACTTGTTCTATAAAGGGCCATGTAGTAAATATTAATACTTTAGACTATGGGCCACAGGACCTCCATCATCAAATTCTTAACCTGCCCTTTTAGCACAAAAACAGCCATAGACCATACATTAACACATGAGAGTGGTTTTGTTAAACAAAAAACAAAAGAAAAAAAAAAGAAAAACAACAACTTTACCTATAAAAAAGAGGCTAGTTGCCTTACAACCCATAGTTTGTCAATCACTGATCTGATTTATACCTGGGATGATTTTTATAATCTTGTACTTGTCTTGATTACTTAAACAGTCTTTCGTGTTTATATGTCTAGTAATTTCTGATGATATGTTAGACACTATATATAAAAGAATTGTAAAGGCCTTCTATGATTATGTGTTTCATCTGAGATTATTTCTATGTTTTGTTGTTATGTAGACAATGTGTGGGTCTGATTGCTCAGTTCAGCCAAAGTTTGAGCTGTATTTGTTTTTATTTTAAAGAGCCTCGATCTTTTCTGGTTTGTTTCTGTTCCTGTGAAATTATTCTCCCAAAATTGTTTACTCAACGCCTTGAGAATATTCATCTTCTTGTCCCTGAAAAATGCAGAGATTCATTCCTCACCTTCAGAAGTTTACAGCTCATATCTTTAGCTTCCCACTCTGAAACAGTTTCAAAATTTAGAAAGTGCCTTGAGCAGCAGAGTGGCAGTGTTGGACACAGGTCCTTTCCTGTGGAAGATCTTTTGTTTTTCCAAAGTACAATGAGATGAGGATAATTTTATTCTGTCTTTAAAAGCTATCATTCTTAGCTCCCAAGCCTCCATTTAGCACTAATGTTCAGTAAATATCTTGTGGAGAAAAAAGCCATGCATTTGAAGTCTTTTGAGTTTCCAAGATAGTTCTCTATTCTTTTGTAACTTGCAAAAGATTTTCTAGTAACTCTTCCCCATAGTAGAGTCCCTCTCCTTGTCTTAATACTTAGCAGAACTGTCAAATGCTCCCAAGAAACAAAATAAATGCCAACCATCATCAGTTTATTGTAACATACTTCTTCTGATTTTGGAATCTTAGTTCATCTAGTTATTGTTGATTCCACATACACTAATATGTTAAAAAGTATAATTTTAAATACACAGATATATTTACCCAAGCTTGTAATATACATATTTATGTTGGTAGAATTTTTATTCTATAAGGTAATTTCTATAATTGAAATTATGGAGTCAAAATATATGAATCTTTTATATTTTACATTTCTATGGATATTTGAAAATTTTATTCAGAGAGCTTAACCAAGTCAGCATCGTCTATTAACAAATATTTTAGTTATGCCAATTTAATGAGAAAAAACAAGATAGCAGATGGATATGCATTTGTTTAATTATTGATTGATTGGTTGATTCAATCCATCAGACAGTCATTTATCTACTTAATCAAATAAATATATTCCAGGAACTAAACCAAGTTGTAAGATATCTTAATGAACAGGTTGGAAATCATTCTTGCCTTCATGAAATTTAAATTCTGATGGAATGAACAAAGTATTTTTATTTGTTTCTTGCCTACTTTTATTTAATCTGGAAATTGACTCTTGATTGTGTTGCCACTATTACTCCATGTTTCCTTAGTGATTCATAATGCATGTGGAGTCCTTCTGAATTATTTTCTCCTCTCTGTGTTGGGATTATGCTTAGAAATTTCTTCTCTGTGGTAAGATTTAAAAATCTAAGTACCTATATTTACCTCTGGCACTTTTATGTTTAAATCGTATATTTAAATACTTAGTCATAATTATGATAATGATCCAGATTTCTCTCCTCACCCAAATAGCTAACTAATTATTCCAACATAATGTCTTAAATGTAATATTTTTACTCATTGATTTGAAATGCCTTTATTATTACTATGCATTAAATTTAAATATGTATTCTGATATCATTAAGGCCCCTGTTCTTCTTATTTCTACATTTTTCATGATCTTTTAAAATATATTTAATTACCATCAATTTATGATATATTTAATATCTGGAAACCTTAATTTTCTTTTTTTGGCCACGTTATTAAAGTAAATTAGGGTTTTTAAATGTTATCTCATTTTGATTCAGAATGATAGATCCAAAAAGTGACAATAAGAAAAATGAGGAAAGACAATATTCCAAGTATACTTGGCTACATATTTTTAGATGTTGATTAAGGGAACAACATTAATAAAACAATACAGGTGTAAAAATTCATGGTCTGTATGACTGGAGATAAGACTGCAAAAGTACGCTAAGGTTGAGAGAGAAGAACCTTCTTGGCCATTTTCAGTGAACTCAGTGCTGGTTATGCTGACAAATTACCCAAATATTAGCATCCTGACCAATAAAAGTTGAATCTTTATTCATGAAAATTTCACTGTGGGTCACATGGCTCTTCTTCAGGGTGCTCCTCTAATTGGTGGACTTGGTAATTCAAGTTTATTCCATTTTCTCATTTCATCCTGTTAGGGTCCTTCAGCTGCTCAGATACGGTGAATGAGGAAGAATATGGGGTAACTGATGAAATATTTTAGGGATCAAGTGTAGAAAAAGCACATACCTGTGATTCTTAGTGATTTACTACTAGAAACAATAAAATGAAATTAAGAACACACACGTTCACTTTTATATTTTACATTCAATACACATAAAATTGCTGTGTTAAACTGATAAAAATTTTAAATTACTCCTCTCAATTTCTACACTTATGTCATTGTGGACCAGTAAGAACTTTACGGACAGGCAGTGTTTCACATACTACATTTTGAGTCATACTGAAATATAGCCCTTTGGCACATTTCTCATTGTCCAGAACACAATGACATCATCTCAACCTGACTGCAAGAGAGGCTTGGAAATTTTTCTCTTGTGCCCAGGAAAATGAAATAGATTGATGTGCATCTAAGTCCATCTCTGCCATAGAACTTCAATTTAAATTGGATTTATGGCATGTATTAGTTAATGCCATTGGCTGACAAACTATTGCCTAAATAATACAATCTGAATACCTTAGCATTATAAATTTAGTCATGATTTGATATGTTTTCATAATCCTTTATTTTTCTAATGAAAGTACTTAGTATGCTGTAATATAAGTACTTTTTATGTATCTAACTGTCCCACTAAATTACCAAAGGCCAGTGTCCCACCAATAGTACAGTCACGTTTGGCTCTAGAAAACTTTCAATAGATGTTTAGAATTAAGCCAAATTAATTAACATTGAACATGATATTATTGATATTGAATGTGATATTATTTGATATTTTAGACAGCTCCTTCTATTGTCAGGTTAAAGGAAGGATTCATAAGAAGTTGACAAGACTGGAAGTAAGAAGATCACTTGGGAAATAATTTTCAGTAGTCTCAATTAAATACAGTAAGGGTCATAATTAAGAGAGTGTGGAGATGAAAGTGTGGCGTTAGATTCAACAAAGTTTCTAGAGTTTGAGTAAGTAAAGACTTCTTTACTGATTGGTGATGCAGAGTAAAAGATAGCTCTCAGATTTCTAGTTTTTAGGGCTAGTTGCATTTGATCTCATTGACAGAAGAATACAGGAAGATATGTGGGTTTTTTTTATATATGATCTTCCTCTTTATTAGAAACATTTCATTTCTTTTATATATAAAAAAAGCAAATAGGACAAAACTTTTGTGGATGAATACACTGATGTTTGTAACATTAGCTTTTGAGTATTTCTGCATTTTGAAAATTTTTTTTAATTTCAAAACATTAAGGTGGTACAGATGTTTTTGGTTACATGGATCACTTTTGTAATGCATGAGTTATGGCTATAAGCATGCCCATCACCCAGAGAGTGTTCATTGTACCTGTTAGGTAGGTTTTTGCTCTTCCCTTACTCTCCCCTGACAGTGCCGGAGCAGGCTAGAGTGTTTTGAATTGGGTTTTGTTGTGTGGTTTTTTTTGTTTGTTTGTTTTCATCCACTGCAGTATATATTGACAAGTACTTTTAATTTAGAACTTAATGTCCCTCAGGTCTGGAAAATTTTCTTGATTTATTTCTTTAATAATTTCCCCTCTGTTTTTTTTCTTTCTCTACTTTATAGGCCAATCTCCTAATTTTTTTGGCTACTTTCTTTATTACCTGACACTTTTGTCTCTTTGTTATATATTTTTAGCATTATATTCCAAAATAAATACTGATATTTAAACTTTAGTTTTCATATTTTTGATTAACACTTGATTAATCCTCAATTAAAAATTAATGCTTAATTTTTCCTGAGTGTTAAACCTTCTCATATACATGCCATATCTTCTCTTTACTTCTTGAAATTATAGTATATGATTGGGTGTTATTGTTGCCATCGTTTTGTACTATACTCTTTGTTTTCTGAATATTCTCTGTTTTCTCTGATTTCCTTTTTGTCCTTCACTTTAGACATTTTGGAGATTTAGAAAGACAATGCGGATTATCCTTTTATTCTTCTATAATTTCAGACATAATTGAGACATAAGATATAGGAGACAGATAAATGGAGATCAAAGTGATATTTATAATGCTGATAAAACTAACCAGATAAGCCTTTGTATTTTCAGCCAAGTGGATTTTCCAACACTGCCTGCTGCTTCCACAGACTGCTGTTGAGTCTACTTCAAACTGCGCTTCTCCAGGCTTATTGCTTTGTCCAAGTACAGACTAGTGGTGGAGAAGGAAGGGGTATTTCTCAATGACTGCCAATTACTAGTAGATTAGGTCCTCTCAAACTATAAATGAGGACCAATGGATATCACTGTCCAATTACTCCAATTGTCAAGAGGTGTTTAAAAAAAGAAGGTAAGAATCTAGTTACCTTACTTTCTGTTTTCTTACAGAAAAACATTAGACCAGTTGACAGGAAGTTCCTAGGCAATCCTTCCCCAAAGAAGTTTTATAAATATCCCATGATCTTTGGTTTCCCATTCATGTTTATGCGTAAAGCACTAAGATATTGATTGAACCTCGTAAGCGTGGGGTTTGGGTGGGGTTTGGTTACCGGTGAACTTCATATCGAGGTGATATGGTAGGCCAAATTTGGGGGAAATTCTCATTCTCACATTATTGTTTAGTTTGATCTGCTACCACAATGATTAAATCCTCCACCACTTTCAGTTAATTCTGCTATTTACAAACACAAATGCACCTAACTTTTAGAACTATTTAGGACCTAAACTTTTAGTTTTGCCGAAGTTCTATTGTATAAATCAGCCTACCCCTGGGTTTTCCCCACTCCTGGCTCAGATTTGAGCTGTCTCCCATTTGTGGGTCTGTTATCCCTATCCGTCTGTTTTCTAGCTTGTAAAATTGTGTTGCTGCTGCTTTGTCACTCTTTGTTTGGCTTATAGAAAATCCGTTTACTGTCACTGTGTCTGCATTTCAGAACAGAGGTAGATGCATTTGTTCAACTTATCCTGTTTAACCACAAGTTTGACCTCAATATTTAGAAAGCAGAGACTTTCAGGATATTAGTCCCCAAGCATGGGGAGATGGCGACCCTCTCTTAGAGCTCATTCCTGCACATAATACATCTATGTGAAGCAGACTTGCTGTGTCTGCTCATTGTTTGGTTCTTACCAAAATGACTGGTCCTATGGATGTAGTCTGCCAGTTTTTAGAAAAGATTTCCTGAATGAAAACATTTGGAACAGCACAATGTGGTTATCATTAAAAAGAGGAATTGGTGGGAGAGGGGGATATTGGTGGTGATAGGGAACTTTCACTCTTTCTTATGTGCATGTTTATTGTATATTTTTATGATTAAAACTGCACCTATATGATTAAAATAATTAAAAAGATAAATCTAAATTTTTTTCATTAAAAGACAGGAAGGAAAACAGAAAAAAAGGAAAACAGAAATGAAGAAAAGAAGGAAGGACTTCTTGATAACACAGAGCCACACTTAGGCACCTCGACAGACACTTCATCCATAGTGATGACAACAACGATGACGATGATGATGATGATGTGATGGTAATGATGACAACAGTGATACAGACCACTATTGCCTTCAGTTTTACTTTGGATTTGAATAGCATTTGGGTTTTGCTGCTTACTGCCCCAATGGCCCACATTTTCTCTCAGTTCTAACTAATCTTTGCTCGTGCTTCTTTGCTAAATACCAATGAAATTCATAGATCTTTGCAACCTTAAGATGTAACAAAATTCAGTGCAAAAGCCTGGCTTATGTAACTTTGAATTCAGACCTTGACAACCAGACAAGGATTTATCTCATGCATATGTATTAATTTTAAGTGCTTTTCTGTAACAGTCATTTGACATTTAATATACCATAATTGTATTATTAAATTTAAATGCATATTTGCAATTCTAAAAGCACTACTGAACTTTATGGGTGAAAAATACATTCTCCTTCACCTTGGTCCCTTCCCGACCTGCCAGTTCCTCTCCAGGCTTTATTTTCTCTGCTATCTTTACCATGAGGGAGTCTCCTTTTCTTTCCTCAATCTCAAATTCCTGACTCACTTTCTTTTTCCATTTGTTAGCATCTTCTCCTCGCCTTTCTCTGTGATTCATATTCCTTTACTCTTAGCTGCATCTTTCTTCTTCCATGCAGGGATGTCCATGGCTTCTGTTTTCTGCAATCAGCCCCTCACACAAGCAAATCCACCACTCCCCGGTGGGGCCGTTGCGGGATGCTGCTGTGACTTTCACTCGTCATCTACGAGCTTTCAGCATAGTCTGAGGGAAGCTTTCTCCAAACATGAAAGTGGCTGTCACTGAAAAAGCCTGCTCCAGTGGTAATAAGCCCCCAATCACAATCCCTTCAGGAAGGGGACAGAAGCAATGCTGAGTGTGGGAAGTTGGGGAAAAATGGCCAGAGCAACCTTGGAGCCCTTTTCTTCTCTAGGACACAGCATCTCTCTTCTTAATCCCTTTGCTCTAACACCTAATTTAAAAAGTGCTACCAGATCTGTAGCTCTCCACTAATAACTTTGTATTTAGACCTTTTATGATGTTAGACATGAAATGAGTCTTAGACATCATTAATTCAACATTAGCATTTTGACCACGAAGAAATCAGAGACCCAGAGAAATTAAGTCTTGGCTCAACTTCCAGCTGACCAGTGGTAGAACTGATACCAGGACCCTGTCTGTGATTCACACTCGAGTGCTCTCCTGTCACCCTTCCCCCAATCCCATCAGCTTAAGCCACGCGGGTCTTACAGTGAGTTTCCTGCACGTGACCTTCCATCGCATGCCCCTGCTGTCTCTAAGAACTTGCATCTGCTCTTTGCCCTGCCAGGTACAGTGTTCCAACTTGCCCTCATCTAGGTTAGTCCTAGTTATCTTTCAATAGGAAAGTCAAGCTTAACCACCCCAGAAAATCTTTCTTGGTCTTCCTCCCTACTTTTCTCCCTCTGGCTTATGTGCCACTCCTCTGCAGCCTGCATGTAGTTCTCTTGGTACTAAATCATGTAGTAATGAATCGCCTGTTTATCAGCTATTGCCCCCAGTAGAATATAAGCTCATTGAGGTCAGAATCTGGGCATTATTCAACTTTTCATTCCCCAAACATGACACACAGTCCGCCATAGAAAGATTTGAAAATGTCGGTTGAATTGAGAAATTCATGTTGCAATTAATGTTGCTAATCTCCCCATTCTCATGATGACCTTTTAGCACTACTCAGCTTTGTCAGTTAAAAAGAAAACTATTCTCCTTTACTTGGTTCCTCACCATCTGCCAGTTCTTCTCCGGGCTTTGGCGCCCCTGCTTCTCTTATCCTGGTTGGAATCCCATTTTCTTTGCTCTCCTCCAGCTCCTAAACTTCCTTCATTTTCCCATTTATTAGTGTTCTCTTTCTTTTCTCTCTGTGATTTATGCTGTCAGTTGATGCTTTTCTTTTTGGAAGGAACGAAAATCTCCATCCTGTATGGAAATGTCCAGTGCGTCTGCCTACTGCAAAGCACGTTCCTCCATCAGCCCCCATTCCCACCCCACAGTCACATCTCTCACTCACCACGTGGGCCAATTTCCTTCTTGAGAGGAATATAATCTTGTTATTTTCTGATCCTCAGGCTGGGGAAGGGTTGATTTCAAGCACGGCTCAGTTTCTCTGATTTTATTGATACCTGTCACCCTTCACAAAAACTATTCTGGGAAGATTCTCTGAAGGTCTAACCGTTTAAACTAGAGATTATCTCTTTCTTGCTCTGCCAGAATTCCTGACCTGTAAATGTAATGAAGATACAGTAAATAGGTACTATTGCTTTCCTCCTTCTTTCTAGAAATTTCCAGTTTTTCTGTTCATTTCAAAATAGGTTTTCTCAACCCCTCACACAGACGCTTTAGTTTTAGGATGTTGCAGTACTCACCTCATTCCTGCTTCTTTGAGTATTCAACATAGTATGAGGGATCTTTTCTCTTTAAAGTTCTCTGGTATGGAAAATATTCCATTTTCCCTCCCAATGGTGCTTCTTCTTAAAGGAAAATTATATTTTTCATGTGTCTTGCTTTGGCTAAAGAAATGTGAGCTCAATGATGCATGTCACCTCTGAGTAGATACCTGACCATTATTCCTTTTCATTATGCCACAAGACTAGCAAGAGTCAAGAGAGAGAGGTTAGTCCATTCACATGGTCCTAGGGAGGACAATGTAGATGACATGAAACGGAGCTCCAACTGACCCACTGCGAACATGCAGTGTGAGCAAGAAATAATGTGTGTTAACATAAGCCAATGTGATTGTGGCTATAATCAAGCCTATCCTGACAAACACAAGTGGCAAGAATGCAAGAGTGCACTTGTAACCGAAGTCACAGGTGGAAACAGTTGTGCAATGCACTTCCATTCAATATGTGTGATGTTCTGTAGTCATGGAAAGGCCAGGATAGTTCACTACTGACAGTGTTTGATCAATTCACAGGTGTTGCCATCCTGTCTAATGGCATTGTCAGGGGAAGTCCTGGACACATACTGGGATTCTTGTCTGTGGTCTGATACACTGAGTCTCAAGAAAGAAAGACTACTCTGAGATGATAACTGATTTGAGAGATGGAATAAAGAGCTTCAGTATGAAACCAGACCAATAATGATTGAGGCTAAAGGGCTGGATGATGGACCAAAAATCTAATAAGCATAGTCTAATTTCCCCAGGCTAATTTTTGTATAACACATCTTCAAATGTCAAATACATTCTTCTGGGATAAATGGAAGAAGCTTGATATTATATACCACTTCTCCAGCAGGTCATCTAGATGGAAAAATGTTAAAAATGTATAGAGCTTTAATAAAGCTTAGAGAAGTTCATGGATGACAGACCAATAAACAGTGATTAGAAAAAGACAAGCCACCTCAACCTGACACCAAGTTTCAAAGATCAAGAACAGGAAAGACAAACTCACGGTGGGGACCCCATCAAAGATGGCACAGTCTCCAGAGGGTGGACATAGAGTTGAAGCTAGGGTGGCATTTATACTCTTCTTAAAATAGCAAAAGAGTTTGTCACTCAACTGGTAGCAGATTTTCTTTTTGCCTTTACACTTGCCACGTGAAAGCTGCCTTTATATGAGTGTCACTAGCTTGTCATTTTATAAATCGCTGCTGCCTTGGCAAATAGATCTGTGCATCGGTAAGACTGTCCTTTTCTGCATAAGTCTCATAAATCAACATCACTGAACAATTTCCAGCACAGGTAGACTTTTAAATTTAAAATTGGGAAACATAAAAAAGGAGACCGTGATATGGAAAAAAAAAATCTCTTAAGAAATTATGTGTGTTTGTTTCAGAAAGTGAGAGAAAGAGTGAGATTGAGACAGAGAGAAAGTGTCCCTCATTCAGATGCTCTGAGTTATGAGCTGGAAGGCACAGCGATGCTTGGAGGGTAAGTAGAGTTTTCCTCTGTCATGTGGTAAAGGTTTGCATTTTGTGACTCCTGAAAGGGAAGTCACTTTAATTGGCACCTCAGGTGTCACTGGACTCACTGGTCTTCCCTAAAATGCATGGTTGCGAGAAAAAGAACATGATGAATGTGATGTCCAAAGAAGGTGACAAATGAATTTCGACTAAAAATAGTGATAGCTTTAGCATATTGAGTGATTACTCTGTTGGTACTTTATAAACACTATACCTATAAGAGCAAGTTCAATCATTGCAGGAAATCTCTGATATAGGCACTATTGTCATAATCTTTTTTATAGAAAAGGAAACTGAGGCATAGAGCTATTATTAAGTGTTGTGGGCAAGGTCACACGACTGACAAGTGGCAGGGCAGAGTTTGAACATGGACACTATGGCGCCAGGGTCCATGCTTCTCCAGCAGCAAAACTAGTATCTACCTACAGCTACTCTCAAGTTGAGAGATGACATCCATGAGTAGGGTTCTGTTTCCTTTGATCAGGAGCATAGATGTTCTTGAAACATGGTCTCAGATTTGAGAACACCCTTGAGGTTGCTTTCAAGTTCTTTCCAAAACAGGTTGTATCTGGTGTAAAATCCTGAAGGGGACAGGATGGACCATGACTCTCAAAAGAGATACATGGGGTAGCCCAAGTTTAGTCTAATAATTTCCAGACAGACCTATAGCTGACTCAAGGGTGCTCCTGAAAGCCTGAAGCTTGAGTAATACAGCTGTTCTGGGAATGGGTTTTGAGAGGAGCCCGTGGCCAAAGTGCACTCTGTCATCCAGTTGGTGCATGATACATGGAGAAATTGTTTCTGCCATCCTTACCTTGATTACTCACCTCCAAAACAAGGAAAATAATATTGGTCTCATAGTAGAGATTTTTGGTAAAATTATATATTCTTGGCCCTTAGTAAACATCAACAAATGGTAGATAGTCAGTATTAAATCATGGCCTGAATGCTCTTTCACATCCTTTGTTCACAGGCTCTGCATTCTAGGATTAGGTTTTCAGAGCTTTACTAAAAGCCTCGTAGTGATGGGATGGAGCATCACTAAATTTTCCACTCAAATAATGAGAGAGAAGAGGATTTACCTGGAAGGACCACCTGAAGAAAGAAGAAATTCTTTGTATTCTTTCGTTCTTTAAAACAAGAACTTTTTGAGTCAAACTAGAGATGCACATCTCAGAAAAAAAAATTTTTTTATAGTGGTCAGGGCAATGAGGTGGAAACTAGAATATTGCACACCTTAGTGAGACAGAATGAACACAGGATATGGGCAAGATTTGAAAGTATCCCGAAAAGGTCAAATATATCTTGCAAATCCTGCCTGCCTAGTTTAAGGAATAGCCAGGCTGTTCCAGTGGCTGCTATGTTTCTCCACTTCTCCCAGCAGGGATTCTCTCACAGAGGGGGGGCATAGAAGGGGAAAGTTTATTTCAATTGTATTCTGGAGAACTGATCCCTTACAATTATACTCTTTCATTCAGGATTTTTCTGGTGGGTGGGGAGAGCTGACATGTTTTCAAAAATCCCCCCTGCTAACTCTGAGATGTAATTTTCTCTAGCGGGACACCATTGTGTTCTAGGTGCCTTTGCATACGTGCACAAACACATGAACGCATGTTTGTAGAGATGGGGTGGTTCCCAGAGCCACCCACATAACTAATTCCAATGACTTTGTTCACTCCTCATGCTTATACATCTAAACAAAGGTATTTAAATACAGTGAAGTATATTTTAGAACTCACTTCCAGAAAAATATTTGCTTCCCTCCATTAAACACGATGCCGCTTCTCAGCCATTAATTAAATGTCTTATAATATTTTTTGCTTTGGCTACCAGGAAGCTAAACACAATGATTTGTTACTATAATAGTTTAGATTTTTGGTATATGTATATCCTTCTCCATCTGTGTTATTCTAATTATTACCTGTGCCTATTACTTAGCAAGGTCTTTGTTTTTTGTAAAACATCTTGAGTCATTATTAAAATTATATATAGTTTTCAAAAAAGAAACAAAGATGTTTGTTCTCCAAAAATGCATAAACCAGATTATACGATAATTTCATATTCAGCTCTCAGATTTCTCCCTTCCCCTTTCCCCCAGGGCCCCACAGGTAAATACCCTGGAGCTGCCTTCCTACTTATCTTGTGATAATAATATAAAACACACTTTAACCCAGAAGGTCCCTGCCTAGTATTAAAATGAATTTTTCAAGGAGGTCCATGTGAAAGGGCTCGGATGTTATGTGCTATGTCATAGCTTTTCACATAACAGGCCTGACGATAATCATTTCTGAGAAAAGATGAAAGGGATCCAACAAGTAGGGCCTGAAAAATAATGACAACTCCAGAGGACAGGCCAGATGAGAGGAAGGAAAAGGGCATTGTCAGCGTGCCACATGGAGGCTTCGGTTCAACTGGAAGGTGCTGGAAAAAACTGATACAAATCACACAAAGAGCACACTGTGCCTTTGTTCTCCCACGTGCCTTGATAGACAGTGGGCAGGGAGATGAAGGGCCCCTCTCCCCAAAGAGAGCCACGCGGGTGAACATCTCTCCCTCTGTTCCCGGCTCCCTTTCCTGTCTCTCTCCTCAGCTCCTCTTCATTTCTTTTTCACATTCTCCAGGCCATTATCACACTTTCTTTTCCAAACACCTTTGAGATTTCTACTGCGTCTCAGCCCTGCTATTTATATATCCAAGTTTTTAGCTAAAACTTGCTGTGTTTTGTTTTGTGATTTCCTCTAGTAGGGTTTGGTCTCAGGTTTGCATATTTCAGAAGCAGCTCTATGTGTTTCAGTTTCTCTTCGCCTGGTACCCCCAGGACAATTCTGTGTCAACCACCCCGGACCTGTGCCTGAGCCCCACTCAGGCCCCAGGCTCAGGCTGTCTGCGCATGACAGGTATGAGGCCAGCATTCTATGATTCACCTGGAAAACACAAGTCCTCGCTCCTTTCGCATTTCTGTGCCTCTCTGGAGGGAAACCTGGCAGCCCTTTGCTCAGTTTCTGGGACAATCCAGGCAGCTCTCCATCATTGGAAAACACCAGATGGGATGGATGGAGGCAATCTTGCAGAAAGTGCTTTAAGAGCCGCTTCCTCAGTGGTCTTTCCAGCTGGAAGCAGAGTGGCCAGAAAGCACTGCATTCACAGCCCTGTTTCATCGCCTCAAGAGCTACAGATGGCTTCCCTGAGCACCTGAAGTCTGTGCTGCTTCCCTGGATGGAATAAGCTGCAAGTTGCGGAAACTCTTTTGTCTTTCCACATTGCAACTCAGACTCCAGTTTCCTTCTGCCTTGAGAGTGAGAGAAAAGGAGAGGACACAGAGCAGGAAAGAGCCAGAAGGTGGGAAAATTAATGTTTAATGCTTCATACTCCCTGGGCTTGGCCAGCTGCTCAAAAAAGGTACATCAGGGGATATTTATAATGTTGCTTCCTGTGGGCACATATAAGCAAGACTTTGAATACGACCCAGGTCTCTTGCTCCAGAAAGATGTGGGTTTATTAGTTGAGTTTGAATTGATTGCATGATTTTTTCCATATTACTTAAGTGTAGCAGTTTTTCTTCTGTTCCTTGTTTTATAAATTTTATTTTCTTACTTTTTGATTCTCATTCCATTGTTCTATTAATATCAGCCAGTGGTCAAATTGGCTGGGATGAAGGTATTGGCACAAAGAGCCATTGCCATTAAATACTTTCGGCTACGTTAATAATTCTTCATTTGTTTTCTATTTTTGCCAAGCATTGAGGACTGGGGCTGTGGGTAACTGGCAGATCTGGCATGAAAAAGGTTTTACAACAATGAGTAACCCTGGGACAGCTGTCAGAAAGGCAGGCAGAAGTGATCTTTGGTTTTGCAGAGCTACTTTTAGGAGGCCAACAGTGGTTACTTGGAGCTGAGTCTAAGATAATTCCACTGTCAGTCAAGACCTTGCAGTTCCCGTCTGTTCTCATGACAATTACGTAGAGAAATCAAATGGTTTTTTTTTCCCTGATTGACATACGATTCACATCTTTTTCTCTTATTCCCCCATCTAAATCCAAGTTCCAAGTTCTGTGATCTCCCTTTCCACGTTCCATCTGCTTCCTAAGCCTGCTAAGTGCAGGCAGGCACCAGGACAGAATCTAGCTAGCTAGGTAGGAACCATTTCAGGCAAGGCTTGGCCTCTTCCCTACATCACTTCTCATCCACTGGGGCTGAGGAGCAAGAGGGAGGAGTAGTGTTGATAACCTTAAGTTAGAGATTCTCTGAAACCACTGGTGGTCCAGTGATTACATTGGAGCAAGCCAGCCGGGGTACAGAAGCCCTTCCTTCTTCAAGATGGCAGCTATAGGAGGACATGGACTGCTTGCTCCTGCCATGGCCTACATGGTTCCAGGGAATTCTGTTTATAGATATCACATGCAACTCCAGTCTAAAGAAAAGTGCAAGGCAAGCCCGATAATAGGAAAGAGTGATCTCTGCCCTGACATAGGAACAACCAGTGTACAATAAAATATCTTTATATTAAAGGCCTTGGAAATTGTCACAGTACTTTTGTATTTGATGATTCATTTCATTCCTGTATGAAACCTCAAGTATGACAAAGCAAACCCATTCCAGAACCTATCAGTTTTCTGTCTAAACCTGGTAGGTGAACTGCAGCTCCAGTGCTTAGCTAGCAACTCACGGCTGAGGCTGAAGTCTTTTTGTATTGTGTGGATTCGTTTGAGAGGTCCTGGAAGTACAAAACAGAGCACTGTGCACTTTTTGGGTCCAGGAGATCAGTGACAGACATATATAAAAATAACAAAATAAACTGTGATAAAGAATGACGTTGTGTGATTTGCTTCCTGCTATTTACTCGATGATGGATCCAGGAATTAAAATATTGTTTAATTTAATGCCTACAATAACAATCCTATCTAAGCATTAATGTGAAGACACCGATGGACAGAGACAAGTAATTTACTAAGGCCACAAAGTTAGTGAATGATAATGCCAAAATTTAAATACAGTTCTAATAGGCCTCAAATTATATATTGTCTTTCAAACACTCAGCTTCCTCGAAACAATGTCTAACACTTAAACAGTGCTTTGACACTGATAAAACATGTTCACACACTCAACTGTATTTGATCCTTATCACCCCTATTTGAGCTAAGTTATATTATACAGGAAGGAATTACTGTTCAAATAGTTAACTGATTTTCCCACATCACAGGGCTAGCTTGTAGAATTAGAACTCAACTTAATTTTCCTTTTTCAAATCTTTTTTACTATTTTACCCTGCCTTCCTGATAAATAATAGCAACAGCCATTGTTTCTGGAGCAATTACTAAATACTTCCTCCCAGACGTTCTTCAAAGTGTTTTGCTTGACTTCTCCCACTTAACCTTCACAACAAAACCAAGTGAGACAAACACCATTATTACTTGAATTTTGTAGACAAGAAATTTAAAAAATCTTTTCCAAGATTACACAGCTTATAAGTGGTAAGACTGGGGTTTCAACCCAGGTACTCTGACTTTGGATCAAAACCCTCACCACAGTACCACACTGTCTCTCAACTCGCCACCTTCTGCACACCTCCTCCTATATGCTGCACAATACACCGGTGGTGCAATAGTTCCATGGGAGGGTAGGAGAAGGAAATATTGATTCCAGCTAAAGAGATCTCGAAAAGCTTTGTGAAAGAAGTGACATTTGAGCTAGCTTTAAGGGATTAAGTATCTAAGGGATGGATAGGCTTAGTGACTTGTTTAAAATTTCATAAGTTCTTCAAATACAAGCTTTCTTACACTCAGATTCAGACTCTTTTCAAGAACGTAAAATATAGACCCACGTAGTTGTTCCTTTTCCTTTCCATGCACCTTACTTCCCTTTCCTTGAGCTACGAATAAAGAAATATACAGAATTTGGAAGGGCCAGAGCCTCAGATTCTTCAAAGATTATGTATAAAAATATATCAGTGTCATTCCATGGAGTCGAATACAAATGGCGCAAATTGAAAGCATATATTCATGCCCAAACTAATTCAGATCCTCTTGGTAATAAATATAGCTTACATTTGCTATACGCGTATGTGGAATATAAAACAAACCAGTTAATCCAAAAGTGAGAAATGCCCTAGCAAGGGTTTTATTCATGAAATGATATAAAGCAGAAATAAAGCCTGACTGTATAGTCAAATTTGTAAAAGCTATATTTCCATACAGTTTTCAAACACATGTAAAACTCTTTTTCCTGTAAAATAAATATAAGTCCCGAGTAGTTTTAATTAGTGATCTCGGAGACAGGATGCACCTGTTCCAATTCATCTGCAGAGATGAAAACCCTTCACCCTTTTCATTTGCTGACAAGTTAATAGACATTTCCAACACATGCCGGCACACAGAGTTTTACAGCTTTCTTGTGACAGGTGAGTAATAAAGTCGCACAAGAATGTGGCAACTGTGCATGGAAAACCCGCAGCAAGTGTAAATTCCTGACCAGTGAAGATAGGTCCTCCCATTGTTCTGTGAATGTGTAGATGACGCATCTTGTTGTTTTTATTAACAGATTTATTGAGCTATAATTTATATAGCAATCTTACCATTTAATATGGCAATTCAATAATTTTAGTATATTCACAGTACGATGAAACGATCATTACAAACTAATTGTAGAACATTTCCATAATCCCCCCCAAAAAAACTTGGCCCACTTACAGTAACTCCTTGTTCACATCACCCCTCACCTCTGAGCAAGCACTATGATGTTTCATTTTTACTACCTTTTAGTAGAGAGGATATTGACTCTTTCATATACTTCCTGCTTTGTCTATTGGGTCAATGAGTAATTGAATGGCATGTTTATGCATTAGAGAACATGATATAGTATGGCTATTATATGGCTACATCTGTGTGTATGTGTATGAGCACCTGTTTTCATGTATCCAGGCACATAGGCTAAAGGGAAACACAAGAAGTCATTCATAAAGAGAAGCAGATTGGAAGTCAGCTTACACTTAGATAACAAAGCTGTCAGCAGAGACATTCGAAATGAGTATAACCAGCTGCATTTTACTGAGAAAAGAAAAAAGGTACAATTACAGTGGATTCTCATTATTTGGGAATTCTCTATTTGCAATTTGCCTGCTTGCCAACATTTATTTGTAACTCTAGATTCTGTACTTATGGATGGCAGTCATTGACAGACATGCTCAGAGCAGTGAAAAATTTAATTACCATCGCCTGCCATGTTCCTAGCTGAGATCAATGAAGATGATGCCCTGCGTTCAGCCTGATACAGAGATGACCGGGGAATGGAGAAGGTTGGGACCAGTGCAGTGTAGTTCAAGAAGCTCCGGCTCAGAGCCAGTTGGATGGGATGGGATTTGAATTCAACTCTCCCACCTGTTAGTGGGACAGCTTCAGGCAAGTAATTTAAAGCTTCTGAACTTGGTTTTCTCTTTTGTAAAATAAAGAAAATAGAATCTACCAGGATGAGTTGCATTTAGGATTTGAAAGTCTAATCTATAGGAGTGTGTGTACATGTGTGTGTGTACATACATATATATGTATATGTATTTATATATATATACATACATATGCATATGCATTTATACATATACCCTAGGAGCAGTGCTTCAGTATTCACTAGTTCAGTGTTCATTGGATGTTGTACAGGACATAATTATCACGGATAATGAAAATCAAATGCCCATTCTCAAAATTATTGATTTTGAGAGTGGGGAAGGGGGAGCTTTCCTCATAGAACAAAAATTTCCAGGGATGTTTTATCTTACAAACTAGCTATAACTCTCTTCAAATTTCCTTCTTTCTTAATACTTAATATAATACTTAATATTGCATGTAGAAGTCATTCCTAAAGTTCAAAAGTAAGATAGAGACAGAGAAAAAATCTTTGGAACCATACCAATTAGGAACTTGTTTTGCTGCAAGTATTGTAAATCTGACTGACAGGACATGGACACAGCGGTTTGTTATTTACAAACAGCAAAAGATTTGAGGAGTGAGATATTGGTGTTTGCTTGGCTGCCCAGGGTAGAAACCGAGGCTCCTACTATTTTTATCTTCCAGTATTTTCAGTCAAAGGCTCTCATCCTCATGGTTTTGTCTCATATTCAAAATGGCTGCACCAGTGCCTGCCCTCATGGGCAGCGAGCAGGGGGAGTAAGGGCAAGGAACTATATTCATGAAGTTTGTCCTCACCTACCATAATCGGGAAAGAAACATTTTCTCAGAAATGACTCTCAGTGACTTTTCCATAGGTCTTAGCCAGAGGTATCCTATATTGCCATTTAAGATTGATTTGGACTAATTACAATGTATAAGTGGGCTAGGCATGTTGCTATCCCAAACAAAACCAAGGTTTCATTAGCCATGAAGAAGAGGCAATGGGCATCAGATGCTCTGGACACTAAATGGGATTGAACACAATTTCTGGGTATAAGTAGATGGGTGCCCTATTGGCTTTCTGATGTGGTATCCTATTATGTAGCTCAGGGGCAGAGATATGCTCTGGCTTTAACCCTGTGCCACAGAATAGAAAACTGGTTTTCCCGGATTGGGATTTAATTTATCCTTCATCCCACTATAGCTCAGGGAGCTTCCTTTATGGCTATTCTGTGAGAAATTTTGTTCTCTGGAAAAAATGTAAGTCTATTGCACAGATACTAAGTTGAAGAATTATTTTTACAAGTTGAATATCTTGTTAAAAATAAGAAAAGAGACATTTTCAAATATAAATGTCACTCAGTCAGAGGATGAGAAGTTGAAAATCTTCATTCAGTTTCCCATGTGTATTTATAACTCTTGAGCCAAAGTAGGCTATAAGGGCTGCCCTGTGACAATGGATTAGCCTTAGACACCAGAATTTCCCAACCAGATTTATGAAAACTATTCCCACATTGATCTAGGGCCCATTTAAAAACCATTTATTATTTTATTAAAACATAATGTTTAATAAAAATTTAATTATATTAATTGAATACAAACATAATACATGCATTTATTTCTTGGATCACTAATATTTTTATTGGTGCCCAAAAAAGATTAATTTTCAAAACATTTAAATACTAGATATCTAGTTAACATTCTAATATACATGCTATCGCTAATAGAGTCTCTTACAAGTTCCCATAAAAATACCAGCAAAATCATATAATTTATGCAAAACCCAATAAACTTCTGGAATTTAAGAGCAAAAGAGAACTCAGGCCAAAATATGGAAAGGATATCCTCTAACGATGGGTCTAATAAGTTTGGCTTGAAAAAAGATTATGCTTTGTCTGTGGGGGTGCTGCCTGAGCTGAAACCTGCATTTACCCAATAAAAAGGAAACAAAAGCCTTTGATTCATTGTGCTAGTGAGCCCTGAGTGGAGGTTTTTCCAAGTTCTTGGTGACCATCAGGAGAAAAGAATTTCAGGACGCACCATGTAAGTCAAGCAACAGCTTTTTTTTTTTTTTAACTGAAAATGAAAGTACTTGCTCAAGAGAAAGAGAGCAGGCTGGCTTAAAACAGAGCACCCGTCCTGAGAGGAAGCGGTTTTTGGTTTTTTGAAGTCTTACTAATTGAGGGGAGGAATATTCAAGGCTAAGGTGTTGGCTTTTACTAAGAGTTTTGGTAGTAATTCCTAGAATTGGGTTCCCTCCCATTTTTATACTTTATATGGTTGTCTCAGAACTATCATGGTGATTTCAAGAGTGAAGAAATTTCAAAACTGCAAAGTAAATAGTTTTGTCATTAGCCAAAGTTCATGTAAGGAGAGAGCTGATAAGCCAGTTGAAGCTAGTTCCTGCCCAGGGTCATCAGCCTCTGTAGCTAGCTTCTGCCTGAGGGCTGTTTACTTTAACACCTGAGCCCAATCTTCAAGCCCCTCCTCCAGTCTCAGCCCTGTCTCCTAGTCTCCTGCTTTAACAATTGCACAATCCAGCTCTTGTTGGAGGTCCAGGAAGGCCGTTTAAGAATAAAACTAAGAAGCCACACCTCCTTATCCTCACCTCGCCTTTCCCTCATGGTGACTATATCCTGGGCCTAAAGAAATCATTGTGTAGAATAACATGGTAGCCAGGGCCCCAGTATCTGGGGTCAGAGGAATCTGAGATAAATGCTAGTAGCACCATTTATAGTGCCAGCTTAAACACTTTACTTAAGCTAAGTATAAATTTTCTCATCTGTAAGATGGCAATAATAATAGTACTTATTTCAAAGAGTTGTGAAGCTTACATGAGGAAGTACACATGGCAGAATTAGCCTATGATTTCACATACAGTAAGTACTTAGTAGCTCTGCTTACTTATCAACTATCAAATATTTCTTTTTTTTTTTTTTTTGAGACAGAGTCTCGCTCTGTTGCCCAGACTAGAGTGAGTGCCATGGCATCAGCCTAGCTCACAGCAACCTCAAACTCCTGGGCTCAAGCGATCCTACTACCTCAGCCTCCCAAGTAGCTGGGACTACAGGCATGCGCCACCATGCCCAGCTAATTTTTTCTGTATATTTTTAGTTGTCCAATTAATTTCTTTCTATTTTTTTAGTAGAGTTGGGGTCTTGCTCCTGCTCAGGCTGGTCTTGAACTCCTGAGCTCAAACAATCCACCTGCCTCAGCCTCCCAGAGTGCTGGGATTACAGGCGTGAGCCACCACGCCCGGCCAACTATCAGATATTTTTATGATGCTTCTTGCTACTATCTCACACACAAGAAGAGAGGGAAAGGCAGAGGGGGAGGAGAGAGAGAGGAAGGAGATAGAGATTATATAATATGCAATTGAACCAAGAGGACTGAAAGTATACTGTGATCTGAAAAGCAAGACACTGTGATGCTAGACATGTTATTATTCTCTTCTCCCTAGTAACAATGCAATGTAGGAGGTATGCCTAGGAAATCTTGAAGTGCTTGATGCTCTGGTGGTTCCCTTTTGTATATTACACATGAATTACAGATTACAGATTGCACATGTCTCCTTACCTGGTGGTGGAAAGAAATGGACGTAAGAGCCTAAGAAAAGCCCACCATGGAAATACTGGCTAGGCAAAACACAAACAAACAAAGTAGTTACAACATCAATAAAACAAGAATGGGAAGCCAGAGAAAGCAAAGACTCAGATGAAGATTGATATGAAAAGAAGGTAAGAAACAAAAATACTTTTAAATTCTAACTAAGTGGTTATCAACTGAGAATCGTTCTGCAACCTCTCCCCCTAGGAATATTCGGCAATGTCTGGGGACATTTTTGATAGTCACAACTGGAAGGAGACTACTGTCTTCTAGTAGGTATAGGCTATGGATGAAGCTAAACATTATGTAACACACAGGACATCCTCCCACAACAAATAATTATCTGGCTGCAATGTCAATAGTGCTGGGTTAAGAAACTCTGTTCCAAAGTAAAGATGACAGTAAAAATCAGAGTTATTGATCTTTAGAAGTGTCCCTTTAGAAAACTGAATCATCAAGAGGAAAAGATTAAAGGTCTCTCCAATCATTAAAAAGAAAAATAGAAAAATAACGAAATGGCTAGAAAGATATGCAGAGGAGAAAAGAAAGAAAGAAAGAAATACGGAGGTGTGTAAATGATAAAAAGTTACTTGCACTACAATTCCAATTGAGTCTATCAGTGAGAAAAAGGTATCCTCCTGTCTGGAACAAAAAACGCTTAAAAATCCAGGTATAAAAAAAGTGATAGCTTTTAAACGAACAAAAGCCAAGGTAGTCTCATATTTCTCTTGCCCAAAGTAAAATGCCAAAACAAACACCACACAGACAAACAAAAATCCTTGGAGTAATGTCTATAGAGATTTAAGAGGAAAGGCTTCAACAAAATAAATATGTACCCAATAAAATAACTATTCCTAGAAACACAAGGAGAGGTAATATAATCCCATATTTTCAACTCAAAAAATAATAAAAATCTCAGCCAGCAAAGAAAAAAAATTGAAAAATAGTAACTTAGAAAGTCATGATATAAAGCCTAGTCTTGAGCATTAAAAAGAGATAAAGATATCTTTATAATTATTTAAGTTTTGGTAACAAATTAGACCTCAAATATTAAACTTATTCTTGAAATTTAAAAGATGTACACATCCCTTAAGAACAGAGATCTACATCTAAAATCTCAAAATGAAATAAAAAAGACTAAGGTGACTTACATGAAATGATGAAGACAAAAAAAATATTTTCTTCATAACTTATAATTTTAGAATTTAATATTGGGATGAGTTTTTGCAATTCAAGCTGTCATGACTAGTTCTACTTAAAATATTTCTTATTCTTTCAAAATCACTAGTATTTTTAAAAATTAACAACTTAGTATATGTAGCAAGAAAAAAAAGAAACGGCACAAGTGTAAAAATTTTTGAACAAAAAATCATAAAACAATATGACAGAAATAAGACTGAATTCATCATTGTTTAAACTTCAGATTACTTTGGATAAAGAGAGTAGTTATCTATTGAAAAATAATAATAGCAACCCCCTAATGAAGATAAATCTCTATGCATGAAATAGTTTTTTTCTGAAATAGCTAAATCAAAGCCTATTATGCATACAAGGCTAAGTGGATAGAAACACTCAGCTTTTTAACAGATAAGCAGCTTTAAAAGAAATAAATTCATGAAAACTAGAAAAGATAAAATATTTTAATATTTGATTCATTTAAAAAGAACATAATAGTTAATAAAGTACAGTTAAAGTCATTATCCAGAAGTATATAACCTACAAGCACAGAATATATCTTTTAAAGGACTAATGTGACAGTTACTTTAAAAATCACTTTTTAGACTACAATATGCTAAAATATTACAAAAACATGAAAATGAATATAAAAGACCCTCTGGCCTCAATGTCACCTAGACATATTACTGGAAAACATTAATAAAAATTTAAAGAAGAAAACAAATTAAGAAAAATACACTTTGTATTATAAATGACTTGAATAAATGAGAGGAGAAGCCTTCACTTACTATGCAGCAACCATAGAATTCTTTTTATCGAAATTTGTGTAGTATCTCCAAAGCTATGCTCACAGGTTAATGTCCCGCCCTAAGTCCTTTCATTATTCATTAACAAAAGTGAATGTCATTCTTCTAAATTTCCACTTTCCACTTCTGTAAAATAGCACAATAAGCAGGGAAAAAATATCGAAATTAATTGATTTGATGTATGGAAAAAGGACATTTGAAAAATAAATTAAACAGTTGGTTCTGTGGGATAATAAAGAATGTAATGAATTAACTAGGTAAATGGCTTGCTCTTTCAATTAAGGGAAAAAAACAGCAAAAACACAAATATATAGTATTTGAATAAAAAAGCTATATTTCAACAGATAGAGTGATCATTAAAAAGTATATGAATTTTTATGTAAAAATCTATGCTAATAATACGAGAATCTTAATAAAAAAGTTACTTTTGTAGGAACATTTAACTAATGAAAAGTTATTTAAAACACTTTAGAAAACAAAAATGTCCAATACCTATTGGAAAGACTGAAAAATAATCAAAGACTTACTAGGGTCTAATAATTTTATTAAGGATTTCTTTTAGATTATAATTTCAAAAAGTAGTCTCAATGTAATGTCAAGTATTTCACTACTTAGAAAAATATAAAAAGATTACCAAATTATTTTAGGAAGCTAATATCACACTGAAAAGCAAACCATAATTAATATGACTTATAGACCAATAAAACTTATGAATGCAGTTACAGAAATTCTGAATTAATTATTTACATATAGTACATTAGTAGAAGAATTTATGATAACCAAGTAGGATTATTTCATTATTGATATGAGGAAATAAATTATTTTTAAAATGAGCATGGATTAATGTACTTTTTCAACATTATATCCATTCTAAGCTTACATGATATGAGTTCTCAGTTATTAAAGATAATATTATGGTTACTGAAAAGTATTGATGGAAATTTTACTTAAATGAGGCTTATGACAAAATCACCTACTATTATTATTTCACATTGTTTTAAAACACTAACAAGATAAGGAGACATGAAACACAAATAAAATCTTTATTTATTGGTAGTGAGGAGATAAGTATCAATACATATGAGTTGCTTCTACGGAAACACAAGATAATTAACTGAAACATTATTCAAGTTATTATGAAATAAATCAAAACCTTTCCAATGTACCAGCAATAACAAAATGGAGGCTGGAATGGAAAACGTGCTACTTATGATGCAAGGAAATAGTACGTGGAACAACTTGATAAGAAATGTGGAGAATTTAGGGAAATTCAAGAACAACAAAAAGAACAAAATTATGAGGCATATAAAACATGATGAAACATATACTGTTTCCAGATGGAAAAATGAAATTTTGTAAGAATGTATGTCTTCTTAAATCAATATAGAGTTTTAAGATAATCTCAATCAAAATTTAAATGAGATTGTTTCATTCTTTCTGACAAGGACAAGGGAGACTAGAAAAAGTGATTTGAAAATTTAGTTGGAAGAAAACACAGATAAATTTGAAACAGAGAATAACAATGAATGAATAAATTATCCAGGTTTTATGGATATGTAATTATAAAATTAAAACAATGAAAAGAATTGAATTGGTGCAAAATACAGAACACATATTAATTGAATATACTAGTTAGGCTTAAGCTACGATACAGAATTTATTAGAATCAAAGTGTGATAAAGAAAACATCACACTGGAACTAACTGATCAACACTCATGTGCACATATGGTGGTAAAACTCAATGGAAATATGTGAGGGGGCAGGTAAGGATGGGTAAATTTACACCTAACGGATACAATGCACACTATATGGGTGATGGACACACTTATAACTTTGACTCACACTGTACAAAAGCAATTCATGTAACTAAAACGTGTGTACACCGTAATATTCTGAAATAAAAAAAGAAAGCATCATACATCAATGGGGACTCAATTAATTATTCAAAATACGGTATTGAGAAAATGGTTATGTATATAAGAGAATGATAATGTTAGACTTTATCCTGTTCAATTTATTTATATTCCATATATTTAAAAAACTAATACAGAAAATAAAGACACCCTCCAAAAAATCTACTAAACATACTCATGTGTACGTGTTTACATGTGCATAGATCACAGATTTTCAATGTACCAATAAGCCAAAGATATTTAAGACATGTAGTTTGGTAAAACATGATGTGCAAAATAGATACATGATTATAGTTATTTTAAAATGTAAAAGAAGGAAATATGTATTTTTAGATCTATATGTAGATTTTTAAATATCTAGAGCACATCTGCAATAATATCCTAAATAGCTGATAAAAAGAGATTTGTGGGGAGGATGGCAAGATGGAATAAGTACATGTCAAGGCGGTTTCTGCTTTATTTTTGTTTTTCAGTATCTTACAATGAGAAAAATACTTTTTATTATATAATTAAAATTAAATGCAATGTTAAAGATAAAAATTAAAATAAAGGAAAACATCCACAAAGATCATTGTGTTAGATACACAATGCATAATTTATAGGTTAAAAACAAAAGTAAATTTATGAGGCACATAGCAAACTAAGACATTATTGCAACACATATTTTCACCTTTTAAAGAGTCCTTAAAAAACAATTTTGCAAAAATACCTCAGTACAGAAGCAGTCACACAAAAAGAAAAATTTATAGAGGCCAGAGAAGGTACTGAAAAGATCAGCCTTAAGATAACCAGTGATGCAAATTAAAGTAATATCAATTTTTCGCTCATCACATTGAAATAGATTTAAACTATACACACATATATATAAAGTTTAAATAGATTTAAACTATACATATATATATATATGTTTCAATACCAGAGGGAATGAATTTTATAACAATTTTATACATTTTTAATGGGAGTGTGAATTTGAATAACCTTTTATATAATAATTTTCAAATTTTACCAAACACCTTAATAGAAACTTATTCTTTGCTACAATAATTTCACTTTTATTAATCTATCTAAAATGTTATAAAGGAAAAATATGGGCAAATATTTGTGTAAAATGATGATTACTGCATCAAAATTTATTATAGAGTAAAAAAATGACAACCCAAGTTTCCAATAGAGATTTGTAAAATATAGAATATTCCCATGAGGGCTTGATGTGCATTAACTAACAATCGTGTTGTAGAAGACTATCTGCCATCATCATAATAAGTAAAAAGGTAGGATACAAAACTGGTGAATATTTTTGTTTTATAATATTTGGAGAAAATAGGGCAGAATGTTCAAAGTCCACGTGAATCTGTGTGAGTCTGTGTAAACATGGAGATGAGAAGATAGAGATTATGGACATAGTTATATATATGTGTGTGTATATATATATATATCTCAAATTATATGCAATTAATTTGGAGCTTCTTTTCATTTTCTTCTTGAAAACTTTCTACTTTTAAATGTTTCTTTTTTAAATTAGAATCCTCTGTTTTTAATTTTTTAAAAAAGTAAATGAGCATAAAAAGAAGCAAAAAGTACAAATGACCTTTCCACAGAGAGTATCTGCCTCTTTGCTGACAGCACTGCACCCAGTATGCATTCGAACAAGCATCTTCCGTGGCAGACTCTGTGGGCGTTTAACAAGCATTTTTATGAGCATTTAATGACCAAATATTTATAAATTCTCACACTACCTCCGTAAAGTAGTAAAGAAGCACATCATTCCTTGCAAACAATCCCTGCCTGAAGTCCCTTCTTCATCAAACTTGACAAGATTGTCAAATCTCCCTCTTGCTGAAAATGGCAATAGTGATAATTTGTTCTTTCTCCCTAGTAATGATAATAACATGTCATAATACCCAGAGATAAGTTTACCAAAGAGAAAATTGATACCTGCTTTGGTGCTCCCTGTTTTTATAGGGACAACAGAAAGTCTCCACAGATTCCCACTCTCCATCTCCACCAATTCACTGATGCTCGATATCAAACACCATGCCCTTTCATTCATTATTTAAATATACATATATTAAGTGCCTAGCTTCTAGGTGCTGAGAATATAGCATGAAAAACAACAGCAAAACCAAATCGAAGTTTCTGACTCTAGAAAGTTCACAGTCTAGTGTACGGAACATTAGCATTTCTCCCTCTTCTCTCCTCCCCAGACTTCCAAAAAGTTCATGGAATGGTGTCCCTAAAGTCTTAGCTCCTTTCAATTGCCGAGATCAATCTAGACATAAAATAAGACTAATATGAATAAACACGTATGTATGGCTGAAGATTAAAACACACTCCTAAACAATCGTGCAATGTTTTGCTCATATTCCTGCCCTGATTGTGGTTGGACCAACCACAGATTTCCTAGACCTGAAATCTATACAGCTGTGCTGTCCTATATGGTAGCCATTGACCACATGTGGCTATTAAAACTAAAATGAAAGTTCAATTCTCAGTTACACTAGTCACAATGCAAGTACCCAATAGCCACATGTGGCTAGCGGTAACCATATTGGACGCACAGCTATAGAACATTTCCATAATTGTGAAAGGTCTATTGGGCAGCTTTGCTCTATAGTTTTACTGGGATTTTTATTTTTGTTTATTTTTAATAGAAACTTTTCCTTATGGCCAACCTATGTTTCCACGTCTGCTTGCCTAGTCCTTCTTCTCAGTTCTAGACTTTTTCCCAAATATTTCCAGCCTGCTGCTTGCTAGTGGGATACTCAGATGAACACTGCTGAGGACCTAGGGTTCTGAGACTCACACAGTCCACATTTTCACCATTCTTCCCAACCCTTGGATCAAACAGGTACTAACTTCTGAATTATGGCTAAGTTGGCTGTGTACTGGCTTTATAAGCAGTCTGGTCCACTCCCTACTCCAGACCTCTCGTACCACTTCCCAGTAAGCTCATCATCCTTCCCCATCCATTGTATCCCTGTCTTTGCCAAGACAGTCCTGAACCTCTCATTTCTTCATCTTTGGACCTGACACTCATTAGTAACTTTTCTGGATCCAACTTTGCCTTCTCTCATTCTGTACAATTCATCTTCTTTATATGAAGAGTTTTCCTCTAGCTTCCTTGAAAATATATCTTTCCCAATAAGCTTGATCCTCAAGATTGAAGTTTTGCAGGCATTAATATTGATGCCCTAGAAATTACCTTCATTTAATGAATCCCCTTGAACCCTGCAACTTGTCCACATTACTACACTTGCAAAGTCAAAGTTCCTTGGTCTAATGTACTGGCTCTGAGAAGGTTTTTTCCAGGTTCTCGCTCTCTCCTCATCTAATTCAGGTAACTGTTAGCACATACACCTTGCACCTAAATCTTCATCTAATAACATCAAAAGCTCATATTTCTTGAGGTTGTATTCTACATGAGGCAGTGTGTGACAAGTGGATATATAGAGAGGAATGAGACATACAAGGAGATTGCTGTCTAATTATGGCAAGGAATTCTTTGACAGGGGAGAAAGCCTTTCTTTCTGCAAGAAGAGATCATGTTCAAAATGCAGGTAATCCTCAGGAGAAGAGATTCACTGATCACAAATTTACTTCTGTCATGGGGGAAGACTGGTTCGGAAATGGGAAGAAGAAGACCATAGAAAACAGCAGATGGGACTGGTCTAATAAATTGGAAACATTCTCTAATTGTCTCCCAAATCCAAGCATTCAGGAGCCAGCCATTTGAACTTTAGATTGACTTGTACTATTAGTGAGTTTTATGTTTTAGACAGATCCATTCTGAGTATCTATTCATTTATTTATTCAACAAATATTTATTAATTATCCAGAATGTATTAGTCCCTGTTCTGGCTATTAAGAATACAGTGGCCAAGAGAGACAAAGCCCTGTTTTCATGCAAATTAAAAAATACTAATGTATCTGATACTGAAAAGTGCTAAGAAAAATAAAGCAGAGTAAACAGATAGAGAAGAACATTTGCTCTTAGTGTGCTCAGGAATAGCCTTTTTGAGAAGGTGATATCTGAACAGAGACCAAAATGGCATGAGATGGTAAACCATATGAATGTCTTGGGAAAAGTGTCCCACACATAGAAAGCTACTTGACAAAAATCCCAGAAAAAGTTAATAACATGCACCGATTTTTTTTTAAAAGGATTTCCCTGGCTTCTGTATGAATAATACTCTTATGTGGAAAAGCAAGACAGAGGCAAAGACACCATTAGGGGACTGTGTGTCCTTAACTTGGTGATTCAAAGCTATTATAAGTCCCCAATGTCCATTATTCAGGAATCATATCGGCTCCTGAGTAGAATGTATTTTTCTTCTCCATGCCGTATAATCTATTGTCAGGAATATCTATGTTCCATGTATCTGCTTTTTCAACATTAAGTCTAAAAGCTCCATCATAATATTTTTGGGGGGAACAAAAGGAATACTTCATTTTGGTAGTATTGAGCCCTCAATTACCGAATCATGGCAGTGCTCACTGGGAACTTCATTGTAGCCTTGCTGTTTGTATTTTTACCTGAAAATGGTAACTCCAGCATGGCCTTCCTCCCGTCAACAAGAATAAAATCCCATCTTTTCCAAGGCTCATCAAGACTGCCTTGCACTGATCCAGCTTTATGGCATTTGTCAGAAGCTCTTTTTTTTTTTTTTTTTTTTTTTTTTTTAGTTCAGAGAGTGCCTGAAGACATTTACCCTTTCCAACTAAAAAGCCTTGAGTAAGGCTATAAAAATTATATTCATGCCAACTTTCCTAGTGATAGCAAGCATACACTTTCTTCACTTCAATGGCAGAATGGTAAACACAGACAAAATACATTAGTTACTGTTAGCAATTGTACCAAAATTACAAATTTTGGTTATACTTGAAAAATTATATATACATATATATCATATTTTAATAATCATTTTCTCAGTATGAAGTCTCAATGCAGATTGATGGGAAGATCTAAAAATAGACACATTCTTTGCATAAAAATCAGATGCAATGAATTAGCTGTAAGCTGAGAAATCTTAAAACAGAGATGGTAATAAAACAAAAGTGACTTTATTCTCTTTTCACAAAGATGTTATTTTTCATATTATAAGTCTTGAAGGTATTGGTAATAAACTTGACTAAACTTAGTTCCTTTAATTTTACTTTGATACATTGCTTTGAATTTAACCATTGACCTACAGATTATTAAAAATAATTAGCTCTCTGCATCAGCACTAGCAGATATTTAAGTCTAATGTTGACAAATTATTCATTATGTGTTATGTCACATTCCCTGATATCCAATTACATATGAATATTTTAACAATTTCATATGTGCATTTTTCTAATAAAAGAGCATAAAGGTAAAGATTACGTCCTTAAGTAGCAGGTTTATTTGTTTAAAAAAAAACTTGACTCAACATTTCAAAATGTGAATATTATTTTATATCATTCATCTGCTATTATAAATATATGTAATTTAATAACTAAATTTATATCAAAATGTTCTGGTACCTTACATATAAGCATACATGAGCTTTCTAACGGAAAGCGCTCTCTTTCACAATGCTATTCTTGAACATGGATAAAGTGAGAGATTAATGATGTTTGAGGTAAAAAGTGAATAGCTTATTAGCCTGCATAGTGTATGTAAAGGCTCTTCATGATTTGAGACTAATCCAGTCATGGGGATACGTGTTGCCCTGGAACTCTGCCATCGGCTTAGTGCGGCCTTAAATACTTTCGGTCATTATTCTCATTAGCTTGGAGTATGTAGCAAAGGAATTACAGTTGCATTTTACTTCTGCCACTCACAATTGAGGTCAGATAGCAGGAATCCTTGAACGCACCTTTAGGGAATCTTTCTATCATTTAATGGGACTGTTAACAGCACTTTGCACTAAGTAGTTGGCTGTGGAAAATAACTTTTAGAATTTTGACTTTCTTAATTCATATACCATAATCAATTCAAGAAAATCCTACTACATCACAATCAAACTATTTATGCTGATTTTTCCAGAATTTAGATAACATTATCTTTGTTAAAGCACATATGTGAAACTAGATGTGTTCAAAGAGATAAAAGAACCCTGCATCTATGGATCCCTTACTTTACGGCAGGCATCGAGGTAGACGGTTACACCCAACAGTAAATACTTAGTGGGCACAGTACAACACGTTTGTCATTCATCCTCTCATTTCTCTATTATTAGTGATTCATAATCAACTAATCTGATGGTACGATATCCAACAGCAAAGTTATTTCAATTTCAAGGAGAGAGTTGTGAGAAAGGAGATAATTAAAATAAGGCGCAAATCAGAGCCAAGAAACTTGGCAGGAGAGTGGATTCTTTCTGTTTGTCTTCTGGGAAACATTTTTCTATGCTGATGAACCAACATGGAGCAATACCCTGGTGTTTTTTGTACTCCATGATGCTCTGTTTGTGCTCCATTTCCCTGTGACAAAAGTGAATCCAGAAAATTTGCTTCTGCCTGCGTTCCATGGCCCCTGCCACAAAGACTGAGTAAAACCACCTCCTCTACCCTGGCCAATGTGCACTAGAAGGACCATACGCCCTGAACAAAGTGGATGGCAGCATTCTCTGTGTCATGTGTGACTGGATGCTACTTAGTAAGGTTTCTTTATATTGGCCTGTGAAAATCCAATTCCAGTCAATTCCTCTCTTGGTGAAAGCAGTTCTAGATAGACAGCAAGGAGATAGAACAATTATCCGGAGAAGCAGTGATCCTGAGATCCTCTTCTGCCTGCAGTGTTGAAAGCACTGGGGTCTGAGTGCTTGGAGAGCTGCTGACATAGTTTTATGCTACGTGATATCACGGCAATCCTTTCTGTCATGTAAAGAAATTGATACAGTTTTGCAATTTAAATATGGTTGATGAATCTTCCATTTTGTTGTACATTTTTCTAGACAAGCCTACACAATGTGTATGTTGTACACTTAACTCAACAAAGTGAATATCAACATGAACACAATAAATTGAGCATGTCTTTTAGCAAGACATTGTTTACCCTTAGAATTACATTCTCATTAAACCCCTCTCGAATTTGACAGGGTAAGTTGTCATTATTTTTCATTTTTTTGCAGATAAAGACACTGAAAATCAGAGATAGTAAATGAATTTCCTAAAGTCGCATAGCTATTAAGAGACACGTATCAGATGTCAAGGTACACTTTTCTCACTGCCATTAAATCAGTCACTCGTAGGTAGAAGTCCCTGGGACCCTCTCCTTAGCACTTTGGTTTTTACCATGATGTGGTCTGAACCTGCTCAAGTTACTAGTTGTATTGTTGGTATACATATTGTTGCTGACGGTGTAGAGGGTCTACTTTACAGGCCTTTTAAACTAACTAAAAAGAACTCATTTCTCAATCAAATACCACTACATTGGTCACCAGGAGAGGCTATGGAGGCAAGGATGCATGTAAGACATTTGAGGAACTGTCCAAATGCTGGTATTCACATTTTTAGGGTGGACACAGAGCAGAAGAGGATTTGAGTCTGTGACTAGTCTGTCATTTGACATGATTCAGGCACCTGGGAACATGTTTAACTTCCTTCATGTACCAAAAGAAAGAACAGTCCAGGGGGTGCAGTGTTTTTCCAAAATGTCCTTAAGTAGTAAACTGAGTCAAGAGGGCGATAAGAAGAAATATACAGAGTAACTAAAGAAAGTCTAACACAGCCCATTGAAAGACAGTGCACATTAATATCTTGAACCTAGAAAGTGACAGATGCTTGAAGAATCATGGGTCATGTTAAGAGGACATAGGAGTCAGCTCACAGGGACTTCATTGTTCGAATCTGAGAATTTGGGCTTCAAAATAAGTAATGATACTAATGGGCTATAATCCAATGAATAAAACAAGAATTCCTGAGTCCATAAAGTAATATAAATAAATAACTGAACACATAAATAAATGAAAAGGGGAAGATTCTCTCTTACAGTAGAATGCTACCAAACTAACAGTCATAGAAGAAAAGATGGAATTAGAAAAATCAGTAATGGATAAAAAAGTTAGTGGATGAGTTTGATGAAAGACAGGATATTTACATCATCCCAACCACAAATTAGTGTATCTTCTTAAGTTACATTAATTACAAGTGGAAAATGGTGATCTTACACAGTGAAGGACACAAACTTAACCAAGTGATGAAAGCTAATATCACCAATATAACAATGCTCACATTAATGAACAGCATGTGCTTTTCGCTGTGACACACTGAGACAGACACAAAATCACATATGCAATACTTCTACCAAAATATGTAATTTGTTTTTTTTTTTAATTTCAGCATATTACGGGGGTACAGATGATTAGGTTACGTATGATGCCCTTGCCCTCCCTCCCCCCCAAGTCCGAGTTTCAAGTGTGTCCATTCCCTGGGAGGTATGCGTCGCACTCATTGTTTGTGCATATGCCCATCCCCTCCTCCTCCCTCCCCCCCCAACATCTAATAAATGTTATTCTTACATGTGCACTTAAATGTTGATCAGCTAATACCAATTTGATGGTGAGTACATGTGGTGCTTGTTTTTCCATTCCTGGGATACCTCACTTAGTAGAATGTGTTCCAGCGCTTTCCAAGCAAATAATCCACCATGACCAAGTAGGCTTCATTCCAGAGATGCAGGGATGGTTCAACATATGCAAATCTACAAATGTAATTCACCACATAAACAGAAGCAAAAGCAAAAACCATATGATCCTCTCAATCGATGCAGAAAAAGCATTTGACAAAATTCAACACCCTTTTATGATAAGAACGCTTAACAAAATAGGCATAGATGGGGCTTACCTAAAAATGATACAAGCCATTTATGACAAACCCACAGCCAACATCATACTGAATGGGGAAAAACTGAAAGCGTTCCCACTTAGAACTGGAACCAGACAAGGTTGTCCACTATCTCCACTTCTATTCAAAATATGTAATTTGAATCAAACTATAAGTAAATATCATACAAACAAAAACTAAGGACAGTTATACTAAATAATTGATGTGTGCTCTTCAAAATTGCCCAGGTCAGGAAAGACCAAAAAAAAAAAAAAAAAAGAAAGAAAGAAAGAAACGCTGAGAAACTGCTCAAGATTAAGGGAAAATAAACAAGCATGACAATTAAAACTCATGTATAATTCTGGATGAGATCCAGAACTGGGCAAAATAGTTAAAAGAAGATCAATGAGGAAACTTATGATATTTCAATGAGGACTGTGGGTTAGATGAAAGCATTACATCGATTTTTAATTTTCTAATTTTAATGACTACACTATGATTATTTAAGAGTATTACCTCATTCTTGGAAAATATACATGGAAGCATTTAGGGGTTAATGGACATGATGTCTCGAAATTACATCAAACAAATCAGAATTATGCCTGAGACAAAGTGCTCAATAGATATTGTTCATTGAATACCCACGATCATTGGCTTTCCCAGATTTTCTCTTGATGCCGAGTGTAAAATTTCTCTAACTTCACCTCAAGGGCATGCCGCCTCGAGCCTGTGAAAGCCTGTTTCTGAAATCCAGGCTACTGTTTCATGACCTATAAGATGCAGCTCTTATTATAACCCTGAAGTGAAGAAACATAACACTTGAGAATTAGGATAATAATGAACACTTTCCTTTCCATTTCAGAATTATTCAAATGTATAGTCAATGGATCCCAGTGGAAGCATATTTTTCTCTAATTTCTGCCTGAAGACTTTGTACCACGTTTTTCCCTTAGAACAAACATGGGGAAGTGTTCTGGGAAAAGGAGTATTTTAGTGAATCAATAAGTAGAATGTTTTCTTTAAAAGGGTTACAAATTCTTTCCATGTTTTTTTTTTTTTTTTTGCCTTAGAAACATGGGTGCACATGTTTAGAATCTAATCAGCCAAATTAATAGACTTCAGTGGCAAAGAAGTGAATTGAGAACTAGTAGGATTTTGACACTTTTACATTACTTCCATACGGGCATTTCTATTGCTTGGTGATGTTTTAATTTTATTCTCCAAATGTGCCTGTACTGTGCTAAAAACTAAAGGGGTGCTCTGAGAAATAGGAAAAAACACTCCATTGCAAGTCATGCTGTATATGAGATACACCACACATTAAAAATTCATAAAAAATGCAGTGTGATTTAAAAGGAAAATGACTTATAACACATGCTACATATTATCAGCAATTTGAGTGAGCTAAATGGTGCAACCAACATAATTAAGGGATCTGAGTGGAAAGAGAAGGGGTGAAGATCAGTAGCTGCACATACATATTGGGTATCAGCTCCAGCCTCCTGGGTGGTTTGATCTATGTCACTTCCAGTTTTTCTAAGTTCTCAACACAAAGTAATGATACATGTTTGAGGTAATGGATATCTTAATAACCCAGATATAATCATTACACATTATATATTTTGATACGCATTGTATCAAAATATAACATGTACCCCATAAATATGTACAACTATTATGTATCCAAAAGAAGTAAAAATAAAAAAAGAAAATGTGTCTATAATAATCCAGTGATTTATTCAAATTTAGGGTATAACTTTATTAAGGGGTATTTATCTCTGGGTTTTGAGTGAGGTTGGCAAGCTTGTTGTTGTTTAAACAGCATCACTTAAAATTGTGCGTAAAAATTCCCCTTTCCTTTTGTGACGGCTGCTGGTAGAATGTGCCACTAATGTCAATCAGTTCCAACCACTAGTCAATCAAGGAGCAAGCATGGGGGAAATAAAACTCAGTCATGCATTTAATAAATATTTGCTGAATCAAATTGGCAGCTTTAGGAGAGACAGAATGCAACATAGAAATCAAACTGGGTTTCTAGCCAGACAATTAGAGTTTAAATTCTGACTCTCCCACATTCAAAATATGTGACCTTGTTTATTCATCTGTAAAATGGGAGCAGCGATGCCTCCAGAAGCCTTTGCACAGAACTCTTATGAAGGTGAAACTAAATGCATACAGATTTACTTGCTGAATTTTAAGAGGATGTGTCTGTATATCAGAATACTCCCTTACTTTTCAGTGAAATCATATTAATCATGTTTTTCCTTACTAAATCTTTATTTTTCTTATGCTTTGCTGTGTATTTTTAGGTTGCCTGATATTTGTGACCAATGCAAAAGTGGGACTATGACATATTAAAATAATACAACTACTTTTCAGAAAAGGGCTCGATACACTCCCAACTCCACTTGGATTGTTGCTTAAGACTGAGGGCAAGAAAGACGACAGAGGAAATAGTCCCAAAGTACAATTTGTCCAGGATCAATGTTTGTAGAACTCATAAGACTAAAAATCCCTTCCAATACAGAATCTCTAGGAAGCCTTGTCTACACAGCATCATCATAGCTATGCCACCTGGGTCAAGTGAACCCAGTTGTGCTATTTTGGTGATTATTGCCTGAACCAAATTTCAGTTGTTTTGGAATAGCTACAAAAAAAGGCTATTTTTTTTTTTTTAATGAAAGACCACTACAATGTAAGCTAAAAGAAGGTAGAATATCATTCAAAACACAAAGCGACTTCAGCACCTAACATAGTGCTTGACACATATTAAGTTTTTGAATTAATACAAAAAAAGAACTTTCTGGTGAAAAATTCTGCCCAATAAGGTAATCAATATTAGAGAGTGAAAAGTTGATCCAAAAAGGTCAGCTCTCTTTGAAGATACAAATGTTAGGTGACTCATGATAAACCATACAATGTCATGCAATTTCTTGCTTGATACCCCAAATGATTTTTTTTTGACCGAGGAGATGCAGTCTCATAACATAAACCATTCATTTGTATCCATAAAAGAACCTCCTTACTAATACAACTTGGAAGTATTTCGTCCTTGCAAACTTAGCCTAATTATTACAAAGAGAAAAACAAATCTTCCCAGGAGTACTCAGTAAAAGAGATATTATTTTATTCCATCTAAAGTCAGGAATCCTTTCAATATTTTTCCTACAATTGCAATATAAAGCATTTTCTATAAACCCATGTACAAGCAATTTGCAGAAGGCATTAGCAGAATGCTTACACTGGACAAGGGAGGCCTTGACTGATTTTTTTCTTTAATGAACAGAAGCAATAATACCAGAAATGGCTAAAATAATGGAAATAACATCAACGTGTTCTTTTATGAAAACTGAAAAGTGTCTGTACTTTAAACACTGAATTTTGTAATAAAATGTTCTGTAACAGAAAAAAAAAAACTTTCATGAAAAGAAGCAATCTTCCAACTGGAGTAGGGATAAAAGAAGAATTATAGAATCAACACAAGGAAATAGGAGTAAAATCCAAATATAAACCACTTCATTACAGAGCATGAGTATTATGGTTAATACAAGATTCACAAGGCAATTACTTCTGGGTATCACCTGTAATTTAAAGTTCCTGTATACTCCAAAGTCATGTATGTGGCAAACTGTATAATTTTGTAGTGTGTGCTCACTCATTTTCAACTAAAGCTTGCCATCTTAATGTTGATATTTAGGTTCCAATTTAAGAATAGACATACAACCAAGTATACCCAACAGAAAACTACAGTTACTGCGTATACGCCAATATTGAGCAGCCCAGAAATCAGTACCCTTTAAAGAGTGCCATCTGGATTGGGCTCCTTCTTTCTTGAGAAAGCAACGTTTTCCACAGACACAGGAACATGCAATTCTTCCATGTACTGATGTACCACAGACCTTATCATCTACATTACCTTTTTTATCATTTTATGAACACATAATACTATTAACATTTTTCGTGGTCTCCTCAAAGAAGATGGGTAATTTGTTGTTATTTTGGATGGGGGAGGGCATCCCTTACTTAATGTTTAGCAGAGAAGTGAGCTTGAAGCAAGGTCTGGATAAAAAGTTACTGGATGCGGACTCGGAGGGGAGGGGAGGTAAGGGCAACATATGTAACCTAAACATCTGTACCCCCATAATATGCTGAAATTTAAAAAAAGTTACTGGATGAATAGAAATAGAAGAAAATGACTATTTTAACTGGCACTATATTTAAAAAGATTTTTTTTTTTTCTTTCTGGCTGTATACAAGTGGGAGATAGGTGACACAGGAACAGACAAAGTGTCAAACAGTTTTCCTCTAAAATTGCATGGCAGCCATGGTGTAAAATAAGTGCCTATAAAACTATGGTTCAGTTCAGACTATGGAATTGAAGGAGTCATCTAGGAAGCAAAGAGATACATAAAAAGATTGGCAAAAAGATATAGAATGGATCTCTTTCCCTCTCTCTCTCTCTCTCTGGACCACCAGACCAGGGTTAAAATGCAAAGGTGAGTACAGTACTTATTTGTACATCACACAGTAGCAGCTTCTGCACACTAGAGAATTTCATACATGTGAGGAGTAATTCAATAGCTTATTCTGCATGGGCCATTTCAACTACTCAGCAGATTAATGGTCATACCTGGAAATACAAGCTTAAAATAGCCTAGATGAACATAACTGTCAAGTCAGAGTTCTAGGAGAATAGCTATTGCGTTATCCCTATTCCTAGCTTAAGTGTCCCTGGTTTGTAAGATCCTTCCTGGGCTAATGGGCTAGAATGACATTTCTCTCCTTTGACCTCCAGCCTTTAAAGTTAATGGACTAGGTGGTAGACATGTCATATGTTTCACCTTGCAATGTTTCCTATGAGTTTTTTTCTAAATGAGGTGACGTAACATAAAATTAATCATTTTAAAGCAAACTGTTCAGAGGAAATTAGTACAAATCAAAATTTGGTGTACTATGTTTATCTATTTCCAAAATGCTTTCATCACCCCCAAAAGAAACTCCATACACATTAAGCAGTTGCTCCTCTATCTCCTTGACCCCAGCCATGGAATCCACCAATCTGTGTTCTGTCTCTATAAATTTAACTATTCTGGATAGTTCATATAAAGGAATAATATAATATACTTGGCTTTTTTCACTTAGCAAAATGTTTTTGAGGTACATATACATTATAGTATCTTTTAATACTTCATTCCTTTTTATTGCTAAATAATATTCCATAGTGTGTGTATACCATATATTTTTTTTTAAATTCATGCATCCACTGATGGCCATTTGGGCCGTTTCTCCTTTTGGTTTTTGTGAATGGTGCTGCTATGAACATGAAGGTATATATGTTTAATTCAGTAGCAGTTTTCAATTATTTGGGTACATACTTAGCAGTACAATTACAGGGTCATAGGGTAATTCTATATTTAACTTTTAACTTTTGAGGAACTGCCAAACTATTTTCCATAGTGATGAATCATTTTTCATTCCTGCCAACAATATGAGTATTCTAATTTCTCCACATCTCGCCAACACTTTCTATTTCTCATTTCTTTATTATAATCATCCTCCTGAATATGAAGTGGTACCTCAGTGTGGGTCTGGTTTGCCTCTTCCTAATGACTAATGATGTTGAGGATCAATTCATGTGGTTGTTAACCATTTGCGTAACTTCTTTGGAGAATGGCTATCCAAGTCCTTTGCACATTTTTTAATCAGGTTGCCTTTTTGTGGTTGTGTTGCAAAAAGTTCTTTATATATTCTAGATGTGAGTACCTCATTAGATATACATTGAAGAATCATTGCATTGAATACTCTTGATTTGAAGAATTCTTGGTTGACAGTCTTTTTGAAAACTTTTCTCAGAACTTTAAATGTATCATTCCACTCATTTTTGGCTACCATGGTTTCTGATGAGAAACCAGACGCTAATCTGATTGAGGATCCCTTATACACAATGAGTCACTTCTTTCTTATTGCTTGCAAGATCTTTTCCTTGTCTTTGTATTTTGACAGCTTGCCACTTGTCTCAGTGTGGTTATTTTGGGGTTTGTTTTCTCTTGGAGTTTGAGAGCTTCTTGTATGTGTAGATTCATGTATTTCATCAAACTTGTTAAATTTGGGTCATTATTTAAGTATTTTTATGCCCATTTCTCTCTTTCTCTTCTCCTCTGGGATTCCCATAATGCATGTGCTGATATGCTTTAAGGTGTCCCATAAGTTCCTTAGGCTCTCTTCAGTTTGCTTTTTACAAAAAAGAATAAAACTTTCTGCTCCTGGGACTGGATTTTTTTTTTTTATTTCAGTTGTTACACTTTTCAACTCCAGAATTTCTATTTTTTTTAAATAATTTCTATCTCTCCACTGAGATTCCCATTTTTCTCATACATTTAATTCCCTGGTTTCCTTTAACTTTTTTGCCATGGTTTCCCTTAGATCTGTGAATTTAGTTAAGGCAGTTTATTTAAAGTCTTTGTCTAGTAAGTCCCATAGCTGGGCTTCCTCAGGGACAGGTTCTATTCACTTTTTTTTCCCCCTGTGAATGGGCCATACTTTCTGATTGTTTGTATGCCTTGTAATTTTTTTGCTGTTGAAAACTGGCCATTTTGAATATTTTAATGCGGTAACTCTAAAAATCAGATACTCCTCTTTCTCTAGGGTTTGCTTCTGTTATCTGATAGTTGGTCCATTTGTTTCATGACTTTTTCAAACTATTGTAGCAAAGACTGCATTATTTGTTATATGTGGTCACTAAGATCTCTGTTCTTTACTTCAGTGGTCAGTCAGTGACCTGGCAGATATTTCCTTAAATGTGTGGAGTCAAGAGAGAAAAAATAAATAAATTAAAAGGCTAGTCTTTGCCTCTTGTTTTTTCTTTCTTTTTTTTTTTATTTCAGCATATTATGGGGGTACCATGGAATATTACTCAACCACAAAAAACAATGGTGATGTAGCACCTCTTGTATTATCCTGGGTAGAGCTAATCTTTTCCTCTTGAATCCTTCATTACTCTGCCAGACCACCTATGACCATGCCTTAACCTTCACCTCCTACATGTGTGGAGCCCACAGATCCACCAGGGGTAAAAGCCTCTTGTCCTGGAAAGTCTTCTCTGAGATGCATCTGGTCCTGGGCATGTGCATTGTACTTTGCCTTTCCAGGATACTGGATGGACCTTCTAAGTCTTTATTTCCCAGATGATCTTCCTCCTTGAAACCCTTCTTCTTAGACTTTTGGGTTCTGTCTGCCAGTTGTCCCATCCACTAGTCCTTGCCCCAGGTAGGCACAAGGCATGTATGCCTTTAAATCTTTTGAGAGCTACCACTGCCACCCAAAATACCACTCCAGCCCAGGGTGGGAGTTGAGATGGGGGAGTTGAGAATAAAAGTCATTCTCTGTGTCAGTCCCTCAGGGAATGACCACACAGGTCAAAATGCACGACCACAGTATTTTAAGAATAGGTCTATGTGAGGCCCTAGCATTAGCAAGCCGCACCATGAATGCTGGCCACCATCCCCAAAGATAAAAGAGTTTGAAAACACACATGAACAATATCTATGTATTCATAGGATAAAGCAAATAGTATTGATGGTGATGGGCTTATGAATATTGCTAATGCATATCTGGCTATGCTATAAAGCACCATGCTAAGACATTTAGATATATATTTTACTCAAAACTGAAGTTGGGTATTAAATTCTATTGGAATATAAAATATCAAAAAGGACCATTCTAAGAAAATTAAATCTATGTTTTTTTCCTTCCTACATTGAATTGCTATGTTGTGGACTAAAGGATTCCTATTATGGTAAAGAATTTAACCCAGACCCATATGACTTGCCATTTTGATAAGGATACACATTAGAAATAAACTGGAAAATCCAATAGAGCTCATAAGCATTTCAGAATGCTATCTTAAAATTTATTTACATTCTTTTAGCTATCCTATGTACCAAGCTGTTCAACTCCAGGAAAGAAATAGAAAAAAAGAAAGAGAAAGGAAGAAAGAAAAAAGCTGACTTCTTGGTGTGGGTTTTTTTTTTTCCTAGCCATGTTCCTATCAGAGTGTGTGGTACTTGCAAAAAATAACAACTAATTATGTGGTCTCCGTTATAAATTTCCTACTATTATTTCAGATGAATATCCCTTGTTATCTTCAAAAGGTTATAACAGCATTTGAAATTCAAAAGGAAGGTGTTACCTGCTATCTTGCATAAATCTCTAACAATTGCAAATGGAATATATTATCGTCAGATCCAATTGCTTATATCCAATCTTGTCTTGGCCCAGCATTTGTAAAGGTAAATGCATGGTAACTTGCTTCTTATTTTCGTGGAATTCAAAACTGTGCATATAAATGAGAGTATCCCTCTTACACAATTCCTTGCAGATTGTCTTTTTCCATTACTGCTCTCATACCAAGTACATTACATTGAATGCTGAGAAAGGCCAAAAAACTTTATTAATTTTAACTCAAATATAACAGCACATTCTTTTTCTTTTTTTTAATTTAAATAAATTTAAGGGCACGAGTGATTTTTGGTTACGTAGAGGACTTGCATAGCGCTGAAATCTGGGCTTTTGGTGTACCAATCACCTGAATAATGTACATTGTGCCCAATGGGTAATTTCTCATCCTTCACCGCCCAACCCTTTACCTTTGCATCCTAAATGTACATTATACCACTCTGTATGCCCCTGCATACCCATAGCTTAGCTCCCACTTATAAGTGAGAACATGCGGTATTTGGTTTTCCATTCCGAGTTACTTCATTTAGGATAATGTCCTCCTGTTCCATCCAAGTTGCTGCAAAAGACATAATTTCACTCTTTTTTATGACCAAATAGTATTCCATGGCATAAACACACACACACATACACACACACATATACACACACATTTTCTTTATCCACGTTGGTGAGCACTTAGGTTGATTCCATAACTTTGCAATTGTGCATTGTGATGAGATAAACATATGGGTGCATGTATCTTTTTGTTATAATGTCTTCTTTTCCTTTGGGTAGGTCTACTTTTAGCTCTTTGAGAAATTTCCACACTGTTTTCCATATAAGTTGTACTAATTTATGTTCCCACCAACAGCATACGAGGGTTCCCTTTTCACAGCATCCACACCAACAATTGTTTTTTGACTTTTTAATAATGGCCATCATGATTGGGGTAAGGTGATATCTCATTGTGGCTTTAATTTGCATTTCTCTGATGATTAGTAATGTTGAGCATTCTTTTTCCTTATGTTTTTTTGCCATTTGAATATCTTCTTGTGAAAAATGTTCATGTCATTTTCCTACTTTTTAATGGGATTATTATTACTATTATTGCTGATTTGTTTGAATTCCTTAAAGATTCTGGATATTAGTACTTTGTTGGATCTATAATTTTTGAATATTTTCTCCCCTTCCTTTTAATGCAAGTAGGCAAGCCAAACATCAACTTTATTCCCACTATTCACTATCAGTGCTGCAAATACACACAATACTTGCTTGAATGCTCCTGGATCCATTAAGGGCATTTGTATTGATTTACTACTGTGAGATTTCACACTGAAATCTCCTTGTTTCAATTTTTCCAGAATGTAAATCCATTGGGACTGTAATTTACATACTATTAACAATACAGATTAGTAGATTAGAATTTTCTAAATCAATCTAATAAACATTTGTTGAGTGCCTACTCTTCACCCGTCACTGCACTAGGTGCTGAGAGGACAGGAAGGCAAGCAGGGCCCTGTCCTTGTCAAGAGCACACTTGAATTGGAGAGAGAAGGAATAACCTCAAAATATTAATATCCCTTGGGTTGAAGCAAATATAATCAGAAGAGGAGTTGGAAAACTTCAGTGCTAAGTCTGACTCATAATCAGAATCACCAGGGGAGGATGAAAATAATAGAGATTGCTGGCCCTGCTCCAGAATTGCCAACCCAAAATATCTCAGAATATCATCCATGAATATGTACTTTTAAAATCACCCTGGATGATAATGATGACGAGCTAGTTTGGAAATCAACAGACCAGATGACCTTTCATGTACTCTGAAAGTTCGGGAGTCTAGGATTCTAGAATTAAATTAAAAAGTTAAAAATGGAGAAACAATGTGGGGGCTAAAATGTGCATACATATTCAATTTTACTATGATTGAAACATGACGCGTTATTCTCAGCCCAACTCCAACCGAAGTCAATGAAAATCTATGTTTTGGTAATATGCCTGTCACCCACAAGAGGGCTCTCCTGAAAAAAATAAAATCTCAACTGAAACCTTGTAAATCTTGGTCTGTTTAGAACCACTTTGCTGATGTGCTTATTCATTGAAAAGCAACTTTTAATGTGTTTTGGACAGTTTTCAAATCCTATCTGCGGTGGCTTATTCTTCAGTATAAAGAAAACCAGTGATTTAGTCTATAATTTTTAAGCATAAACCCAGGGGATGTTATTGTTAGAAAATATGGTAACCTAAAATATATAGTAAACAAAGATATCATCTTCATAGTCATGTTTGTTTTCTGATTTTTCCTTAGAGTATCGGTTTATATACAGCTCATCTATTTTCTTTACATTTCTACTCTAGTGCGCTCAAGTGCTTAACCAGTGTATAGAGACGACATGTCCCACGAGAGTGTTAAATTACTGACATTGCCTCAGTGACCTAGCTGTTGCATCAGTAAGACCACTGAGAGAAGGGATAACATTCTTTAAGTATCCAAATCTGGCCCTTGTCCTCAATTCCTTAGAGCATCTGTCCAGCATGTAATCTACTGAAGTGCAAAGATGCAGGCCATTTAGGGGCTGGGTAGCCTACCTTGGGGATCCCATTGACAGATCATTTAGGATTCGACGTCACAACAGTTTTTCCCCCGCTCCCTTTCTCACTTGGCTGCTCCAGTGTATACAGTAGGAAAAACAAACTGTTTCTTTTCCTAATATACTCCCACTCAACATGAGACAGAACACTTCTGACACCAGATGTGTGTTTTGTTGTTTTGTTTCCCACGCATCCATTCTCCAGCAGACACCAACTGGAATTCTAAAATTCAGTTCAATTCTGGGCACTAATGAGAGTTAGTGCGGACCCCACGGATTAAGGACTCAATCCCACAAGGCTGCCCCCAACTTCAGATGCTAGTTGCAAGTCACGGATTGTGACCCGTGCTTCTCATCTACTGGCTATAAATTAGAAGTTTTCATGACCTCCTCTTCGAGTTTGATTATTTGCTAAAGCTGCTCACAGGACTTAGGGAAACACTTATTTACATTTACCATTTTATTATGAAGGATATTACAATGGCTACAGATGAACAGCCAGATGGAGAGTAATATAGGGCAAGGTATGTAGAAAGGGGCTTCCATGCCCTCTCAGGGAGCGCCACCTTCCCAGGACCTCCTCACATTCAGCAACCTGGAAGTTCTCCCAACTCCTTTGGAATTTTATGAAAGCTTCATTACATAGACATAATTGATTATATCACTGGCCACTGGTGATCAACTCAAACTTCAGTCTCTTTACTGGGGCCCAGGGCTGAGAGTTCCAATCCTTTCATCTCAAATTTGGTTCCCCTAACATCACCTACCTTAAGGCTATCCAGGAGCCCCAGCCACCAGATACCTCACTTGCTTACAAAAAGACAATTTTCACTTCAGAGTTTCCAAGGATTTTAGGATCTGAGTGCAGGGAAAACAGGAAACTGGACAAAGACCAAATATGTTTTTCTTATTATAAATCATAATATCACAGCTTCCCAGTAACATCTTATTCAGGAAAACTTCAGGGATCTGTATTAGCCTCAGGGCATTTTAAATTCCTTCATTGGAGGCACTGAGTGTCTGCAATCAGGGGTTTCCTCAGAGCCGCCCCAGTGACGCATGCTCATATTCTCATTCTGACTCTGCGTACCTGAGAGGATCTCCTATATACTCTGTGGGTAACAGTTAAGTGCCATTTTCTGGATAAAAGTCTCTCTACACCTGAGTGTGGCACCTATCCGGCAGCGGACGCTTCTAGGCCTCCTCCCCATTGAGTCCTTCATCATAGATCTGGCTGCATATTAGACTCCTGCATCACATTTTGATTGGTGGCTCTGAGAATCCTATGCTGCATCTGGTGATCAGTTTCCATGGGACATTGATACCAGTTGATGATTTGGGGCTGGAATAATCTGAGTGGAGAAGAGCTAATCCATTGGACAGAGTCTCCTAATTCCTAAATCATCTGGTTACCTGGAACAGAAGTGTCACTGACACATTTAGTGTAGCTAATTTTGGTATCATTTGCAGGAACAAGGAAGGTAATCCCTTGGCTTCTGCGAGCTCACATATCAGCCGGCAGATTACGTATGAGAAATGCACTTCCAGAACAGGGAAAGAAGGTAACTGAACTGTACAAACTCATTTAGAATTCTATGGATTTGTGTTGCAATATATATTGATTGGCTATTGTGGGACTTAAAACCTTAATCTATTTTGCTAACTTAACAGCATGCAAAGCCGTTGGGTATATAATTTACTGCCTATACATAACACAATACTACAGGGTAATGGTCCTGCCTATCTCAATTTTACAAGCATTCATTAAGCACCCATTCTGGATTAGGTTCCATGAGGGTTTTAGCAGAGGATTCACAGGTGAAAAGAACCCTGACTGCCCTAGAGGCATGGAGAGTAACTTGTGGAAGAGAAGGTCTATAGAGGGGGATCAATGCAGATAGGCTGTAATCAACTGCAGGAAATATATTCAGAAGGGCTGTATAGTCAGGGGAAACTGGGGTTTCCTCAAGCCTCAGAGCTGAGACTTCTGTAATGGGGGCTGGGGTTAGGGTGGAAGTCCAGAGAGGAAAAGACTGTATGAGTAGATGCCTGAGGTCATTTTAAGGGGTACTAAGAGGCAGCCCTGTAAGTTATGACAACCGTAGCTACTACCACATGTCACACTCCCTGTGATTGTAAATTTCACCCAAAAATACAGGCTGCCTCCTCTTGGTTTCTCTTCTTTAACCAGAGAGAGTCATCCTCACGTAGGAAAGCATGGACTGTTCTGTCTTTGAGTTGCAAGCTGTGGGTGGCGGGCAGAATTCTAAGATAATCCCCAGGTTCTGTGCCCACTGGCATTCCTCTTGTGATTGTTACCTTATAATATGGCAGAAGGGAGATTATCCCAGCGGCCCTAATTGAACCACATGAGCACTTTAAAAGCAGAGAGATTTCTAAGACTGCAGACAGAAGGAAAATTTAGAGATGCCAAAGGCAAGGATTCAGTGGACCTTAGTGATCTAAAGATGGGGGGACGGGGGGTGGTCAGAGAAGAAACCAGTGTGGCCTTAAGAAGCTGAGGGGGCCCCAGCTGGCTGCTGACCATGGAATGGGGCACCCAGTCCTACAGCTCCACAGAACTGAATTCTGCCAATAACCGGAACAACCCTTGAAAGGGGATTCCTCCCCAGAGCCTCAGGTTAGAGCTTAGCCTGACAGACACCTTGTTTTTGGCCATCTGATAGCCAAAGCAGAAAACTTAATCAAGTCTGCCTGGACTTCTGACTTACATAACTGGGAAATAATAAATGGGCATTGTTTAAAGTCCCTGAGTTTGTGGTAATTTGTTATGCAACAACAGAAAACTAATATACTAGGTGTGGGCATGTTTGCACGATAACTCGATTTCCTATTATGCCTTTTTACTTGTCAGTTCCTTTACTTGTACATTCCAAAATGACAATGACATCTAAAGAAGAGCCATTCTGTCTTGTGTGCAGACAGACAATACTCCTGCCTCTCCATCAGAGCACTCTGGCTGTGTTTTGGGAGGCGGGGTGCTGCACAACTCACCCACATGTCTTCGCCCTGATTCTGTGGAGACTATTAGTAGACATAATGGAGGTAGCTGTAAGACTTCCAGAAGACCATGGCCAAAAGTCCCTGACCTTAGAGTCAGGTCTATATCCTAAATTTACTCTTTGAAATCACCCAGTGAAATGTACTTTTTCAACTCTTAGTTTTTATATGTTGGTATTTTCCATATGACTCTGGTACATTTGTGCCTCCTCCCCTAGAAGAGTTGGTAATATGCACAGTTTGTTTCTATTCCACTTATTTTTATTCTGTAGAATACTTGAAGTAGATTTGGGAGCCTGCGAGGACAGTTCCATAAGTTTAATGCTTCCATAATAGACATTCCAGATGGCCTAACCATTTAGGACAGGAAATGCGGATCCCTGCCACAAGAATTTTTGGAAGTCCTGCCATTATCGCAGGATATGGCTGGGATGTGGGCCAGAACCCTGAAGGCTCAGACTTCTGCTAATACCTCTTTTTCCTTGCAGGGTTGCCAGAACTAGAGGAAACACTTTCATTTTTCCCATCAGAATGAAGACACACTGTCAGCCTGAAACTTTTGTAGTCTGAGGAGTCTAGCGCAGTGCAGCTGCCTTTTGACTGGAGCTGGTTTATATGTCTTCAAAATCCTCTCTTTTCAATTCTTGCAAAGTGTAACTCCTTCTCCCTTGTGATCCTACTTCTGCCAGAAGAATGAACAAGTACCACTTTGAACTTCTGACCTGGTACTTTCTGTGCATTTGAATCCATCCCATTCAGGAAAAATGGCCTTTGCCATCACTAACTTTCTCCTGCTCCTCAACTGACTGGTATGATACGACAGTCCTCCTCGCGTGCGTGAGGCATAGCCAGGACAGGACAGTCAGACAGACATTTAGACTTCCACAGTAAACTCTTAGGTATAGCACCACAAATCCCCAAATTCCTGAGGGGCTCCATTGGACAGTTCTGGTCCACTGGGCTTTCCCTGCACCTGAGGCTCAGGTGTCTGGTGAAGAGACTCCCTCTGTCCTGTGAATGCTACTTCTCAAACATGTTAGGAGCTGTGGATTTAAAGGCCTTGTTTCGCTCTTTCATAGAGTACAAAGAGGGAATAGGCTGTTTGACAGAGCAACCATCTCAAACAATCAGTATTGCTTTGCAAACACCACCTTGACCAGGGGACAGGCACGAGGCCAAGAGGGATGGAAGATAGAACATGGGACTGCCACACACACTTTCTGCTTTTGCTAAGAGGGAGGGCAGGCATTTACTTTTCTATTTTATGGGTTGTGACACTGAGATTCAGAGACACAGGTTTTGCTTCTGAGTCTTAGGGGTGTTAGGTTAGATTATAAATGCCTGTGAGGAGGTGGACTCAATTTCTCTTAATCAATTCAAGCTCTGGCTAAGTGAATTATGTCTTTTTTCTTGTTGTTTGTTATAATAAATACTCGCTCACATTTTTCCCCATCTACCAAGAGTTCCCTTGGACCATCATGCCATTTGCAAAAAGCATCAACTTAAGTGCTTGAATGTCTATTGGTGTCAGTGAGTTAATTTAACAGAATTTAGCACCCCTCACAGCTAGACTGAACGTTGGATTATTTTTGGTTAAACTATCTGCTGGAAGAATATTCCCAGATTAGTCTGTATGTTTTCTTCTCTGGATATTTTCCAAACCTATTGATTCTTAAGTCAAATTGTAGCCCTTCTTACTTTATTGTAATCCCATTACTGGATATTTACCCAAAGGAAAAAAGTCATCTTATAAAAAAAAAAAAAACAGAAAACAAAAAACAAAACACTTGCATGAGAATGTTTATTGCAGAACAATTCACAATCCCAAAGATGTGAAATCAACCCAAATGCCCATCAGTTCATGAATGGATTAATAAAATTTGGTATATGTATACCATGGAGTACTACTCAGTCACAAAAAAATTAATTAATACCTTTTGCAACAATCTAGATGGAGTTGGAGACCATGCTCCTAAGTTTCACAAGAATAGAAAAAGAAACACCACATGTACTCACTATTACATCAGAACTAACCAATCAGCACTCATGTGCATAGATGGAAGTAAAACTCAACAGAAATCATGCAGGTGGGAGTGGGGGGAGGAGGGGATGGGTGAAATTACACCTGACGGATACAGTGTGCACTATCTGGGTGATGGGCAAACTTATGACTTTGACTCGAAGTACAAAAGCAACCCATGTAGCCAAAACATTTTTCATTTAAAAAATGAAAAATTTAATGACCATCTTTCTGTCTCATTATTTTTGTTGAAAAAAATTTTAAAAATCTCAAAAATTTCAGCTATTTCAGTGAATAACTGTGTGCAAAAGATATACAACTTATGACCCATCAGTTTTAAAATTAAGTAAAGAGAATTCCTACTAACGGGGAAACAGAGGGAAGGTGTTGAAAAGAACTTATATCCCTGAGGGACATTTTTGGAAAGAGAATTTAGTCAGATCCTCATGTTCTAATATTAGTGAATAACTAGCAAAGAAGTGATAAACTGATTTGTACCATCAACCTGGTTTATTTCTGGGAACAGGAAAGTAGAAAGAGCTGAGATAGAAACAGTTTTTCATCGATTTAGGGGGTATAAGTGTAGTTTTGTTAAATGGATATATGGTGTAGTGGTGAAGTCTGGGCTTTTGTGTACCCATAACCTGAATAGTGTGTATGTTACCCAATAGATAAGTTTTCATTCCTCACTCCCCTCTCCCCCTCCCACCTTTTGGAGTCTCCAACATCTATTATACTATACCACTCTGTATTGCCAGGCATACCCACAGAAATGTGGTTTTGATTATGGAAAATTTATATAGCATATCAGAGCCTCAGTTTTCCCAGCCATAAACTGAGACTGATATTATTGACCTCAGAGAATGGCTCTGAGATTAAAGAGATAATGTATATTGCATGTAGCACCTTCCGAAGCATTTGTCCCATACTCATCGTTCATTAAATGTCAGAATGTATCACCTTAGTGCCTACCCATTCCAAATCAATTAATAATTCTTTGTTGAGCATCACCAGTGAGCTATGTGCTTGGAGAAAAGAAAAAAGAATGTATGAATGTTAAGAATTTTCAGTATGTTTAGAGACAAGATAAGGAACAATACAGAAAGATAAAAATCCCTGGGTTGATTTCCATATCATCTTCCTAGTATCCCAGTGAAGTACTTAATTCCACCTGTCACTTCCAATGGACAGTAGTTTCTTATGCAATGAGTAATTCCCAGTGGTGTAAAGAGAGGGTTGATCTGTGGACAACCTCACTTTTCCTCATGAACCTCTGGCATGAACCCCACTCCCTCAAGTTCTTACGTGGTGAATTCAGCACAGCATGGACAACTTGAGTGAACTCCAAATTACACTCTGATAGAGAATAGCATTCCTTTTAGCATATGATTTTTTTAAATGAATGACAGAAAAGGAAAAAAAAATGATTCTGGGACAGTTCCAAGGAACACAATTTGTTACTAAAATATTTAATCATTCAATTTCTCCACTAATGTAGAAATCCCTGAGGCTTTCTTCTGTAACTTACTCCCAAAGCAGACGGCTTCTCTGAAAACAGAAATTTTTAATCCCTAGGTTTTGGGTGGCTTTCTACAGTTTGCATGGCTCTCTCCTATGGCAACAAAGCAGTTGTACAGAATCCAGATTAACCACATGTAAGTAGATTGAAACAGTTCATAGATAATGTTCTAGTAAATCAGCAATTAAGGAAGATTATTTTTCTATTTTCTTGCTCTTTTTTTTTTTCATTTTTCTTTTATTAGATTTTGTAAAACTGCTACTCTAGCCCTGAGAATGGCCATTAATACAGTACCGATTGGAAGTAAGCATTACAATATCAAAATAATGGAGAAGATAATTTAAAGCAACAGTCATTTCAAATATGTTTCCTTTGCCTTCTAAACTCAAGAAGGTTTATAAAACATACAACCTCCCAATCACTCCCATGGAAACCATTCATGGATATTCAGATGTGAGTTTTGGATGGGAAAGAGGGCATTGATGGAATCTGTTTTCATTGCATCTCTAGCTAATGATAATAATAAAAAAAATAAAAACAGAATAGAAATAAATATCAATTACTTTGTATTTTTACTGCATGCTAGGAATGGTTCTGATTTATATTTATTAACTTCTAAAATTTTATGTACATCCCATTTTACAGGTAAGGAAACTGTGGCACAGCAAGGTTATGTTACTTGCCCAGGATTATACATTGGAATACTGCAGTGCTGGGTTAAATATCTGTCCCTGGGCAAAAAAATACAATATAAAAATAATTATTTTGTAATGTGTAAACCTCTCCTGCTAGTATGTCAACTGAGAAGTAAGGATGTGAGCAAGGACATGAGCTGTCTAACAGAGACTTGTAAGCACCCAGGTGTGATGCAGAGTTAATTCAACATGTACAATATGCATAAGTCAAGGTCACCAGAAGATTTGATGCAGTCAGAGCCACCTCCCCTCCTGCCATCATTGGCACGCTAAATCTAATAGTTTCTTGTATCTGGGACATGTATTGCACTTGATTTCCTATTTTGCACCATGAGCTCCTTAAGAGAAGGAGCCATAAGTGTCCTTCATAAGTTCTTCATCATTAAATTATTAGCTCCTTTAGATCACAGATTATGCATAGTCATCTCTCACCACCCCTTTCCTCTGAATCCAGGCCGAGTAAGTCTAGCACTGTGCCTGAATGGTGCATAATAAATAGTCAGCAAATGGCAGATGAAATGCTGAGTGCCTGTCATAGGTTTGAGGATATGGAAATTGCTTTGCAAACATATAATTTTCTTATAAATCAGGGCATGAGAGGTACACTTGGGAAACCAGCAGTGAATATCGTTCAGCAACTTCCTCCACCTACCCTGACTTATCCTCCTGATTACGGTGAGCTTTGTGGCTATAAAAATGGGCACGGTGTATAAATATTTAAAGAAAACATGGAAAAAAATAAGTTGTAATGTGATTAATGGAGTTAATTATCTAATTATATAATAATGGAGCATTATGTCAAAAGTATTTCATTAAAAAAAGAACAATTACCTATAATTAAATTTTAAATTTGATTGAAGAATGTTGAATTCATTACTGCATTGAGGAGCTCCCAGGATCATTTCTCTCTCCTATTAATTCTGTTTCTTTAAGGGGTGAGCCTTCATTTCATTTATAAACATTTTTTTATGTGTTTTAATAAAAATTTGTGTTTTAAAAATACTGTTCCATCAAAGACACAGTCAGCTACAGAAAAGAAGTTACAGTGTTAGAGGATGAAAGATTTGTTCATTGCTATGAGAGGCAGTGCTGGAACTAAGCGCTGGGTGACCTCACTAGGCACAGCTCTATTTGTCATTATCTCCCGCTAAAATGGGACAGTATGAGAAGAAATGCCAAATATCACCTACTGGAGAGAGTAGGTTCTTCAGTAACCACTGAGACAATTGAAGGGCATGAAAAAAGTATAGCTCTTATTCTTCAGTGAATACTCGTTTGTGGTAATTCTATAAACCTAGGTGAGGTGTACTATATAGTTGAACCTTCTAGATCTTTTACTGGTTTACAGATTTCCCAGAAAACTGCTTCACTATAGTCAACTGAGAGTTGGAGAGTAAGACGTAAATGTTGCCTTTGCAGTTATAATAGTGGAGGTGCCCACCACCAGCAAGGGGGAAAACAGGAGTCAGTAGAGATATACTTTACTTCTAATTCTCCTGTGAGTGGCTTGGCCAGTATGCAACTTCTCTCATTCACTCTGAGACTTTCATCCACAACAATGAGGCTCGTTTACTTTCTTGTTCACTTCACAGGGCTGCTCTGGCTGTCAAATGAGTGATGTATACAACACCGTATCTTAGACACCACAAAGTATTGCCCATGTGCAAGGTATCAGATCAACGAGACCTAACCTGCGGCTGCTCTGTCCCGGACACCAGGATACCCGCTACAGATGTGGATCTTTGTCAAATGCTTAAGACATGAGGTACATGTAATGTTTTTCATAATTCCAATTGCCAACAAGAATTACCCACGACTCAGAGAGAACATTGATTTTTCTGGTGGGTGTTTACATGCATTCTTTCTGCAGCCATTAGTGGTCCTCATAGAATTGATAGCTTTTTGAACCGTGTCAAAGAGATTATTGATTCTTGGAAGGGCCCTAATCTGGGAAAACTTTTTAAATGTTTGCTATTGGCTTTTATTAACATATAATGTAGCAACAGGATTGAAAAATTCAAGTATTGTGTGATTGCCTGGAAATCTCAAAGTGAAAAATCAATGTAGCTAATCTATTTAATAAGTCATGAAACTCTCTCTCTCTCTCTCACACTTGCACGTGCGCGCGCGCGCGCGTGCACACACACACACACACACACACACACACACACACACACACACTGGGTTGGGGGGAGTCAGTTAAGATTCACTGTCAAGAAGGTGATTCTATGTGAATGTGCTTTGCTGTGCCAGCCTGCTTTCCAACTGATTTCTTGCCCTTCCTTGCCCAGCCACCTCAGCTGGAACATAACACACCAACCTTGCTGGGGCTCTATTAGGGACTCCTCATGCCCACATCTGAACCTTATTTCTCTGCCCTGTCACATATAGATTCCCAGTCCCTCCATCACTTCATTCTACAGCCTCTTCCTCTAATAACCTAGCAGATTGGAAAACAATATTAATCAGGTCGTTATAATTTTGCATGAAGTATGCATCCTGTATCTTCACAAACATGAGCTTAGTGAAGGCTTATAATATCCAGGGCACTGGGCATGGAAAAGTCACACACAATAATTTTAAAAAACCCAGATAATTAACATTTAAATATTCAAAGTGATAGTGAATCAGACACAAAGTGCTACAGGGCACAGCTTACTTAACCACAAAATTAACAACCAAAAGAGTGACCCACAAGTATGTCACTCCCTCCAGCATACATTTTTAATTAACAGAAGCTTGTTCACCTCTTTTTCTTTGGATCTAGAGATAGCGAACAATGTACCCTTAAAAAGTAATATATTGTTTTTTTAAAAGAAAACTGATATAGGCAAGAGAAATTAAAATGTAGCATGGACAATAATCTGTTTACAGTGAGGAAAATCTCCCAAGTAATAATTTTGGAATTCCTACTAAGTTATCAAAGGAAGGAGAAAAATCCAATTCCATTTCTCTTTACAAATTCATTATCTTTAGTCCTGTGGAAAACAATGAAGTATACTATTAAGGCGGATAAATCTGAGTGTCCCTTGGTGATAATAGAACCATGATGGGAAATAAAACAGGGCAAGAAAATGGGATCACTTTTATATCCAAATTTCAAAATGGGTGGCTAAAGGGTAACCAGTGGTTATAATGCTCTGATTTTTAGAAAAGCCTATTGAGACGATTTTCATTCTTGGGGAGCTAATCTGAGCTCTGGGCATCTCATTAGTAAGAAGATAAGAATGTACCCACCAAGCGATGTATTTATTTATCAGGCAAGGCAATGTCTTTGGAAGGTTTACCTAATATATACACACACTCGTAGCACACACATGGTTGGCCATATTAGCAAACTGAACAAGTGGTTAAAGGCTATAGTCTACAGAGTATGACCATGTTGGCCAGCTTTGCCCAGAAAGTGCTACGGCAAATACAATGCTGCCCATGTAGGAGACCATATTTGCTCTATACAGATACACACACATACACACTATACATAGTATGTGCTATACTTGCTGTGAAGAGGAAGAAAAGGCATGAGTTTTACAGGTAGGTTTCAATAGTAGGTTTTGTGCAAGAACACATTTTTAATCCTCCTCTACCAAGCATGCCACCCACCATCACTGCTACAGAATGCAGGACCTTGCGAAACTGTATGCATCCTACCTTTGCTGTCGGTTTTGTGTCTGTCAGCCACAGAGTGGCTAAAGGTCAAGTCCAACCCTCCTTATGGTTAGAATAGAGGTTTTATTGGGTAGGCATGGCATAGTCTAGACTAGACACACATTAGAAAGGGTGACTGCTTTCTGGGATGATAGAGGGCCATACTAAATAATAAACTTCCTGAGAACTACATCATTGCACCCAGGTTCTTTCCTTCTCTTCCCTCCAAACACCTGAAATCCAATCATTAAAATAGCTCCCCTTTGTGTAATGCATAGCATAACTGGAGAAACAGTAAGGCACATTTCTAATAAGCTGCGAATAGTTATGCCATGAGAAAATTCTCCCATTATGGAGGCAGCAAAGACCAGGGAGAGTTCAGTCAGAGCTGTGACCTACACCGTTCTTTGTCTGCCACAAACTAGAATTCATTTTGTAATAAAAATTATAAACTCATCGTGAAGTAATTTACAAAATGTTCCTTTAATTCTCACAGCACCTGTATAAGTGTGGTTTTACTCATTTTAGAGGTAAAGTCATCAAGACCCAAAGTAAAAGGGCTTTGCTCCAAAATACCGAGCTTACTGAGCAGAGTCAAACATGGGACTCAGATATTTCAAATCTTAATTTAATTTTATTTTCAGAAATCCCAGAAATGTTGATCAGAAGATCTACCTTCTAGTTCTGGATTCAATTCCAGATGACTGCCTGGCTTTGGACTAGACACTTCCCCATTTCTTCATTCTTTACATCTTTAACAAGAATAATCAGAAGCAGATAAGTATTAAGTTTTCCTTTTTCCAAATTTGCATTTGGGAGCATATATTCTGCTAAGATACTGAAATTTAACCATTGACATTCTGATTTTTCTAAAGGCCACGGGCATTCTCTAACAGGATCCAGACAAATTAAAAAGGTGAACTTCCTATGGGAGGGTATCAGGCACTACCAGCTGGTCAAGGATTAATCATGGAACATCAAATTTTTAATAAGCCTTGGAAATTTGAAAATTATATGAGCAATTTACTTGGGGAGGGCCAATAAACAATGTAAATATTTTGTTTATAAATTGAAAACTAAGAAAATGAACTAGACATTTGAAATCAGATATTTCAGACGTAAGAGACCCATAGTGAGAGAAACAGTGATTAAAAGCAATATAATAAGATCTGTGGTACAAGTATGCATAAAGTGCTATGAGATTTCTATGTAAGGACTTCTCAGAAATTTTACAAAGGAGATAACATTTGAATTAGATACAAAATTGTGAGAAGTATTTTCCAATTAGATATAGATGTGGAACTAGTAACCTCTAGGCAGGAGAAATAGCATATACAAGTGCATGGGGAATATGTATGACTGTAGTTTAGAACAAAGATTTAGAAACATCAAAAAGTGATGCTAGAAAAGTACATAGGGACTTGGTTGTAAGATGTTTTTTTGCTGTGCCAGAGGGTTTGGTATTTATCCCACAGGCAATAAAGAGCTAGCAAGGTTTAAAAGAACACACGATATATTTAAAAACAAATAAACAGACTTTGTAGAGTTCTTCCTTTTATCAACATCTGTGAAGTTTTACAAGTCTAGATTATGTCATCTTCTCAAAACAGAGATACGTAATCTGACACGAGTACTGTCAATTGTCCCAACCACTAACGTTCAGTAATCAGCTAATACAAGGATTCACATACATGATTTTGGGTCCACTTGCTGAATTGCTCTCAACAGTTATTTTGTCAATAAGAAAACATTGCAAATATGACCAATGAGAAAGGAAAAGAATCACTAACAGGCTTAAGGGAGAGAATTTTAGGAAACAAACCCTAAGGAAATACAGAACATCAAAGTGTTTAAGGAACTTCATGGAATAGGGATGATCAAAGATTGATTTTCACTGACCTGTTGTCAATTTGTAATACTCTTTAAGAAATAGGCAAAAATAAATCTATAACACAGAGTAAAAATGGTTTGATGACTTAATGCCTTTAGTGTTGGAGCTTTTAAAGCCCCTAGAAATCTGAAGAACAAGAGGCCTCAGAAATGGCCAATTATAAGTGCAATACTGCAGAGTGCCAAGTCATTCTCCATGGAAAACGAGCTTGATCTCTCTAGAGTCAGGCACTGCTCTTTTGGGTCACCCCTTGCAACAGATGCCCTACAACAGCTACTGGGGTTTCTGCATGCTCTGGCCATCGGGCCTCTGCTAAATGAGTCCACCCACTCCCACTGGATTGTCCAAAAGGATGATTAAATGAGTTACATCTTAAATAAAAAGGAAGTTAATATTTCTGCTTGAGGTCATAATGTGCGCAAAGAATGTCAGGAGGAAAACATCATTCCACTGATTTCTTACATCCTTCCTTGGGTTTAGCAATTTAAACAAGAATTTCTAATTGTCCTGGAAGGTCTTGCTCCTGGAAAGTGTGCAGATACCAGCAGAGCCATGAATGGTGCAAGGACCTTGAGCCGGCAAGGCCCATGCAGGTGGGAAATGGAGGGGTTTGAGAATCCCTCAGACTTCAGCATTATCACATGTTCTCCATCCTAGGTGAGGAAAAAAACCAAATGGAGCCACGATCCAGGGTACCCTCTCTAGCTGCAGACTTGCCACTTCCCCTCATGCTAATTTCTGAAAAGGTTTTCTACTCTCTAGTTTCCTCCCCTTCCATTCACTGCATAGTGCACTTGGCCAGAAGTGCCCTTATCAGGCTACTGATGACCCAGATATTGCTAAAGCCAAGGCACTTTTAACATCTCTTATCTTACTAGACCTTTTTGTACTGCTCATAGCATAGCTTTCTCCTTTTGTTTCATGATCGTAATAATAGAATACTAGCTAATTTAATATTAAATATTTACCAGGCACTAGGCTACACATGCATTAACACTCGTCTTTCTGTTCTGAAATGCAAATGCGGCATGTTTCCTAGTGAACAGACTAGGACCCAGGGTGTATCTTACGCAGTGGGTCTTGAGCAAAGAGGCCATTTGGGGCTGTTGGTACCTAGGGAGCCCCCTATCCTGGAGATCCTGTGGAAGAGTACACCACTGATTCTAAACCCCTTCTATTAGTGTTGCTCAGGCTCTGATCTTATTCCCTATTGGATGACATTGGGGAGATGGCGGAGACACCAGATGAAGGCCTTGGAGAAGCAGGGACTAAATCATCAGGCAATAAAAAATGCAGGAACATCATGACACCCAAGACCTGAGATTTATGTAGTCTTTGCCTGTCTTCCCTTCCCATGTTGCTTCTCTTCCTGATGACATTTGTTCTGAACTTGGTGTGACCACACAGAGAACAGGCGAAGCTAAGAGCACAGGACACCACTTTCCACACAAATTCACTTGCAATCCAGGGAGTAAGTACCACAACCACATAGATAGCCCTAGAGACAATCAATAAGGCCCAAAGGAAACAGAAATGGATCATCCGTATTGATATCGAAGGGCCACTAATAGAAAATAATATGATAATTGATGCAGCATAAATGCCAAATGACCATGTTCTTTGTTCTAGTGCAGACACATAGCCAGAGCCCTGCACCGAGGAGGCCACGCTGCAACCGCACATGGTTCCCCATATCCTCTGGGGCCACTGTGCCATTTAGGCAGTTTCTTTATAGTTTTTATTAGCGCGGATAATAACTCACTAATGTGTTTGCTATATCGTGTTCCAATCTGCTTCATGTTTTCTCTCTCTTGGTCTCTAATGGTATTTATTGGAAATACCTTCAAGTCCAACTGAAATAAAACTTCATCAGATTTATTTCTATTCAAGGACATTACTTATCTAGAACAGTAATATATTCCTTCTCTACATTCGTGTATCAATATGATCATATTATTTTCCCATTCAGTTCTTTATTTATAGCAGGAAAATAATGAATTCAGGGAAAATCCCTTTGCACAAAGTGCCATGAGTCTTTACCCTGGCTCTTGAGATACACATTTTGCAAGATCACCCTCTGAGGACTCAACATTCCTGCTTCGTACACTTGTGGGTACAATAAATCGAGGCCTCAAAATGGTCAACATGGATAATAAAAGCTCCACTTGTGTGATCATCTCTGATGTGTTATGCCCAGTCCATAAACTTTGTGGGCCTTATCTCATTTAATCTTTATAATAACTCTGCCAGGTATTATCACCCCTATTTTATAGATAAGAAAACTGAGCCCAGAGAAGTTAAAGAAAATTTACAAGGCCACATGGTTGATAAGAAGTAGAATCCGTGTTTATGCTCATGTCTGTCTTATTCCAAAGCTTTTGTTCTTCTTTCTATGTGAGGCTGTCTCTGCCTTCACACCTCCATAGCTGGTATATAAGTTTAGGAGCTCATGGTTCAGCTTGAGGGTGGGCTGGAGGGATAGTTGGTGAGCAAGACACAGACAAAAGGTAATTAACACTGCAGATGCTATTCTGCATAATAAAAACAACCAGATGAGTAGTAGTTCAGAGAAAGGAGAGCTTTGAGAGCTGGGGTGGCCAGGAATGAGGAACATTGAAAAGAACCTAATGAACACAGCTATTGCTTTTGTGATCAGTGTATGATTATTAAATGAGTTAATGAAAGAATGAAGACAGGGAGATTCTTGCTTACGATCATTGAGCATTTACCAAACCCTTGAGCTTTTTAAGAAAGTTTGCAAGCTTACTCTCAAATCTGAATGAAAAATTGTGTCAATAATGTTTGAAGTAATAGCCCTGGGATTATTTTTTGCACTAGTTTTTAAACTTGGCTTCATTTTGAAATTATCTAGGGTGTTTCAGACAAAATGCATGCCCAGGCCATAATCTATACCAATTATGAAAGAATCTCTGGGGTGAGATCCAAGCATTAATAATTTTTAAAGCACCCCTGGTGATTCCACTGTGGAGCCCAATTTGAGATTCAGTGACAGACCTTTGTCTTCCAGCATAGCACGGTTTGGAGTGCCCTGTGGTAGGCGCCATAATCTTGCATAAGGCGTAGATTTATTTGAAGATTTTAGAGCTTAAAAACTAATGAATTGGGGCAAATTTGACTTTTTCCGAAGTGTAATCTGTGAAACACTAACTCTATGACATATTAGTAAGAATTAAATATAAGAAAAACAGGGCCCATTGTGTCCAATACATTTGGAAAATGTTGGGTTAACCACATAGGTGTGTTTACATTTTTTTGTTGTTATTGCTATTTTTGTTACTTTTTTACCTCAGACCTTTACAGAGCCTTTAAAATTTATGAGGCCTTATATCTATCAAAAAGAATTTAGTATGGAGTGCTTTCTGAATTTGTTTCAGTACATGTATTTGAAACAGTGCTTCATGGAAATATATTTGAGGAAATAACAAAAGATTAATAAAACCAACCACAGCTTAGTGAGGTCTAGGTGGTCTAGGCGTTGCCTTAAATATATAATACTGTTGATTTGATTCACACAACATACTATGATTAGATCTTAGCATACCCATTTTGTGGATGAAGAAGTGATGCTTTAGTGGTTAAATAACTTGCTCAAGTTCACAAACTAATTGGCAAAGCTGGAATTCACAGCAGATCTTATGATTCTTGGTCCAGTAACATTTCTTTGTATTAACAGCTTCTATAGTTGTTTTCAATAAAGTACCTTGCACACTAGATTCAGCCAAATAAGCAAGTGTTATACTCTAGCAATACTGATCACCACCAAGTACTTTGCACTCTTTCAGGCAATGCGATGTTGGCATAAATTTTCCTATTAAAAGGTCTCTGAACTCTGCTTATCTGACTAAATATATTTTGTGCGCACTGCAGAATAAGTTCCCATAATCGCTGTCAGCTCGTCTTTCAATCCCTTCAGGAAACTGCCTCTCTCACCCATGCCTCACATGAGCCTTTTCCTGCCTCCCAGGGCTCTTAAGTTCTTAGGTGGTGTCTTCAAACAAACAAGCTCTGGTGACACTGCCCTTTTTTTTTTTTTTTTTTTAATGATTTAATGACTGTGCAGGGTACTATGGGAATATGCACGAAAGCCTAATTATATTCCCTGCTTCACTGAGTGAATGTTGGCTAGAAAGATGGCTCTGCCTATAGTGTAAAACATCACAGAGATCAGATCGGTTCCCCTGCATTTGCACAAGGCTGATAATCAGCTCTCGGCATAAACAGGTAGACAGATGAAGCCAGTTATCTGAAAAGGTATCATCGTCCTGTTAGCATCTGTATCGTGTTGACTTTATACTCACTGCAAACTCTGCAGCAGGCTGGGCAAGCCAGTTCCTCTCCCGATTGGGATAAGTCAGTGATGTTGCCTGGAAATAGTCAACGCCACACTTCGTTTTTCTGGAATTGCAAGAGAATCAACTACTACCATGAGCAGCTTTGTCAGATAACCAAAACTTGTGCTTTTAAGTACCCAAGCACTAAGCCCATTCACATTTTTCAGATTGGAAACTCTCAATATGCACAAAATGCTTTCTTGATGCAACATTCATTTCCTAAGCACTAACTATATTCCAGGCACTGTGACAATTACTAGACACAAAAATAGGGTAGAAAGGTAGATGTTATGCAAACACTCAAGAATATTTCATTGGATAAATCACGGATTTTAATTCATAGGCCTCATTGTTACCACCATTCTCACTTTTGAGAAGAGCTTTGAATTTCCTTTCTGATTCTTGGCACTGATGCTGATAGGTGAGGCTGCTAGAAAAATGACCCTGAGATAGAAGAGATATTTTTGTAAACACACTGCCACAAACATTCCCGGGAGCCAACCATATGCATAAAACACTTTAGTTACTGTTGATACTACATTAAATAAAACAAAATGTCTTTCCTTTTAGCAAGAGAGACACTAGCTAATCAAACCATGGATAGAGGCATATACAGAGGGCAGTGGGAACATTAGAGCTACATCTACATTCAAATATCATATGTTTATGCAATTTCCAGGTATTCTGCAGGGGCAGAATGGTACATTGCAAGTGGAATCAAATTAAGAGGGTCCACAGAACCCTGTGATATGCTCCTACTTCAATTAGTGCAGCTTCTTCTATCTCCGAAGGAACTGACATCATTTCTATTCAGTTGTATGCTCACCAGCCTCCTTAATACAGCTTCAGGGATTAAATGTTTCCCAATAGACAATGCAGGTGTCACTTCTGAGAAACGTGCACACTCTGTTAACACTAAAGGTGGCAGCCAATTCTGGAACTATAATTGGAGCTTTTCTTCTCCATTCCAGTTGCATGATTTCTCTTTCTCTTCAGTGACTTCCCTAACTTTATAAATGAATATAAAGGCTCAGCCTCATGCTGCAGCAACGATATTTGCTTAATCCCTTTAGCCATCTGTAAAGCAGGAGTAATACACTCTATCAACTCATCAGTAGACTGTGCGTGCATGTGTCTGTGTGCCAGGATGATGCAGACAATACATCCAATGAAGCCCACCTGAAAGTACAGTTGTGTTTATTTAAAGATTTAAATAATACAGTGCTTTTGAGTCTAAAATAACTCTCAGAGCTGGTTATTCTCATGCCAATTTGCATATGACTATGGTCTCTGGTCTTTAATTTTTATTATAGGGTTATGATGACATATGCTTAAGGAAGTATACTATGTACAATTCTAGAATTCGCTTTAGCCGAAATCAAATTCTGTGTGGTGTTAACTCATTTGTTTTTCATTAAGTTCTTTATTAACAGCCAAATCTCCTGATTATGACACTTCTCTGAACTTTCTTCTTAATCTTACTTACAAGTCACATAATGCCTGAATACATTTCTCCGAAATGTTGTTGACATAAAAGAGCTGACATTGACAATAATTAACTTCTAAATAAATATGAAAATGAGAGGGCATTGTAAATACCCCCAGTGCAACAGATATATGACTAAGTCCCTAGGATATTAGGTGTCCAGTCTATCACCATTTGAGCTGAGAGCAGCTCTGCCACTGATTTTGGAAGATGTTCCTTTATACTATTTGGCCTATTTAGCCTTTTCCTTTAGTTCTCGGTTTTAGATAAAACACATATTTTATAGCCAGCTTTTCACACATTTGGCCCTTTAACCATATGTTCTCCCATACACTTCTCCACAGCTTACATGCACATATAAATTCTTTCTAGGTAGTGACCAAATTTAATGGTTTCCTTTTCCCACCTCCCACACCACCATGGTGGATTCTTGCACACAGACAGCTAAAAACCCACTTGGTGCTCCACATGTCTGTGTTGAGTTGAGGTTCATTTGCTCACAAGATATTCATCTCAAATCTGTCAAACAAAAACTGTGAAAGTGCCATGTGATTGGCTGAGGCTGTCTGTGCCATAGGAAAGAAGAAATCACACCCGCACAAGTGTGAAGTCTGGCATCCGACTGACAGGGTTGAAATACTAGCTCTGACACAGATTAAAAGTAACCTTGGACAGGTTACTTAAAATCCCTAAGTCTTAATTTCTCTGCACATGAAAGGTGGAAGAAATAGTACTTCTGTAATAGAGACATTGCGATTATTGAATGGCATAATACAAGTAAAGTCCTTCACCTGGAGCTTGGCAATTGGTCAACTGTGGCAGCTATTACAAACTTATTAGGAGTCCAGATGAGAGATCTCTGAGTTATGGTATTTTGTGTAAGCTTTTTGCAAAGAGCAAATCACAGAGCAGCTTTAGTTACCTAGATTTACCTGCATTTTTTGATTTTTTTTTTTTTATGGTAACAGCAGCAAAAGTGATGAGACTGAAGCTGTATTCTCAAGGGTGTCTTGTCTTTTAGCTCACAGAGACAATGTGCTATTATTTCTCTCTGACCCTTCCCCATAGCCTGCACCCATCTCCTGGAGGACAGGCACAGCAGGTGGGTAGCCAGCACCCTGCCCGTCATTAGTTTTGTTACCCACGTGGCAGCAGTGGGTGGCCACGGAGGGTAAATTCCAAATCCTACTGTAAAAAACCAATCAACTCAAAATATCTCTCTCTGAATAGGGCAAGTAAAGAATCCTGAGCATATATGAGGGCAAAAATGCAGAGAGTAAAGGCAACTATTAATAAAATATAGAAGATGAGAACCAGGAGTATCAGAGCAGATGGGGTGAATGGCATGGATGCATTGTGGAAGTGACCATGTGTAATGACAGTCTGATGTGCACATGATGGTGGGTAGATTAAGAGTATTTAAAGGGGTGGACTGTACTCTGCACCTTTGAACCCCTCTGACCCCACACCTCAGGCAGTTTAAAAGTAATCTGTTTGCAGAGCTTAACCAGCTTAAATGAGGTGTGTGTTTGTGTGTGTGTGTGTGCATATCTGTGTGTGGTTTATTTGAACACCAAGATGCTGAAAATCAGGCAAACAGAATTGGAAAGAGGTCACAGGGTCTTTCTGTCTTGTTGAATAATAGCTTAATTAATCCAAACTAGAAAATGCTGGAACAAGTAAACACATAGATTGATGAGTGCGCTGAGCATGTAGCATGTAGGGGAAGAGGCACCCTGCTGTGGAGAGACCTCTGTGCTGGCTGAGAGGTTGCCCCAGCTTCATTCCTGGCACTGCCATTCATCACTGCGTGATGTGCAGCGGTGGTTCTCAAAGGGTGGTCCTGGACCAGCAGCATCAGCATTGCCTCGGAATGTGTTAAAAATACAAATTATCAGGTCTCACCCTAGACCTTCTGATTAAGACATGCTGAGGGTGGGGCCCAGAATTTTTTTTTTTTTTTTTTTTTTTTTTTGAGACAGAGTCTCACTCTCTTGCCTGGGGCGAGTGCCATGGTGTCAGCCTAGCTCACAGCAACCTCAAACTCCTGGGCTCGAGCAATCCTACTGTCTCAGCCTCCCGAGTAGCTGGGACTACAGGCATGTGCCACCATGCCCGGCTAATTTTTTTCTATATATATATTTTTTTAGCTGTCCAATTAATTTCTTTCTATTTTTGGTAGAGACGGGGTCTCGCTCTTGCTCAGGCTGGTCTCGAACTCCTGAGCTCAGGAGGATCCGCCCGCCTCGGCCTCCCAGAGTGCTAGGATTACAGGCGTGAGCCACCGCGCCCGGCCCAGAAAAATGTTTTAACAAACTCTGCACGAGATTCTTATGCTCACTTAAGTTTGAGAATCCCACTGCAGTAAGGAGCACTGGGGAGTTGGCACTAATATTCTCTGTATTTGCAGGTCATTGTATGTTCTATCAATGTGAACCGGAGGAGCTTCTTGGAGTCTGAATTTTTCAGCCACGAATAAAAACATCTCTTGGTATCAGTTTCCTGGACTTTGATGTCCCTCTACTATACCTAGTCCTGCCCCCCCACCTCAAAAAGACAAAGTGGTTACCAGAGATCAGGATCTGAATGGGTTCTGTGGAAAACACACTCTCAGGATCTGAAGACCATCTTGTTCCTTCCTTTAGAGAGGATGGTGACACCAATCTTTGGGGCCATTATCATTAGCTAGAGCCAGGGACTGCTGGTTATAAGATGAGAAGGCTTTCTTCTTTTTTCCTGCCTTTCAGGGAGCCATCAAAAAGCCTCTTTCAAATCTCACCATAAAAATGCAGCCACTGGTGGTACTCAGGTCATTACTTCTCCATCCAGATCACAAATTTATATTCATGATTGGGCCTCAGATTAAGCCAGATTGTCTGCTGAGGACTGAAATGCTACAACCAAGAGACTTTTTAAAAGTTAACACAGAGTTTGAACCTCTTTTTATCTTGAAAGAGAAAATGATCCTTTAGACATACAATTAATGACGCTTAGAAGATCATACTGGGGAGATGGAAACACGTGGTTGGAATTGTCTCTCCATTCCGACTGTGTCCTCTTCTGTGAAACATGCCTGTTGGCCCTTGCAGGGACCAACTTCTCCCAGAAGGAAGTCAGACTGGCACTTTTAATTTCATAGTTCTCTCCTGTCCTTGGCCTGGGATTTATTTCTCCATTCATTTTCCAATCTTGTTTCTCTAAATTCAAATAGTTTCTCAGTCCTAACCTGCAATTTTATGTGCAACCATTTATAATTTTTCATTTTTCTCCATACATTTCTCTTCCTCTTGTGTCATAGTCCCCCACCCCTATTTCCTTGCTGCTATTTCATTTTATCTTGTTTATAATTTATTCTGTAAATGTGCTCCTTGTGATAACCTTATATGATACGTCATTTCTGTGATGACACTAGACCGACCATTCAGCAAATATTATTTCTGCATCTCTTTGACCACCTCCCACAAATTATTCCTGTATAATATGGATTAATTTTATAATCAGCACTTTCAAAAGCAGCATTACATCTAAACCATGAAAAATATGCAATTTTAGATCATATTGCACTGACACACATTCTTAAAATAAAGAATTAAATGTGCTTAAAACCAAATGATGGAAGTGCCTTTTCAATGAAGTAGAAGTTTTATTTTCAGGCCCTTTATAATTTTTTTCATTTTGCATGGTCTGCTTATTTCATCCTTCAATATCTCCAAATAACCTTGTACAATATATGTGGTAAAATAGTCCATTGTGTTTTATACAAATAATTAAAAGTCATCCAGTCTGCAAGCTCTTATGTTGTGCTGAAGGAGAGGTTAAGAGCTCAGGGTCAAGAGCTCTGAGCAAAAAATCAGGGGGCGAAGGGTCTTTCCTGCCCCCTCCTCTTCCTTCCCCTCCCTTCCCCTCCCTTCCTCTTCCCTTCCACACTAAGTAAACACAAGGGTTTATTTACTTATTTTTATAGCGTATATTAAGTTATGTGACGTGATTTCTTTTCTTTTTTTTTTTTTTTTGGAGGCAAGATGTCACTCTGTTACCCAGAGTGACAGTGGTACAATCGTAGCTCTCTGTAACCTTGACCTCCTGGGCTCAAATTATCCTCCTGCTTCAGCCTCCTGAGTAGCTGGGACTACAGGTGAGCACCACCATGCCCAGCTAATACTTTTGAACTTTTTGTAGAGACAGAGGTCTTGCTATGTTTCCCAGGCTGGTCTTCAATTTCTGGCTTCAAGTGATTCTCCCACCTTGCCCTCCTAAAGTACTAGGATAACAGGCATGAGCCACCGCACCAGGCAGAAACATGATGTTTTGATATACATATGCATAGTGAAGTGATTACTACAGCCAAGCAAGTTAACATGTCCTTCTCCTCACATAGTTACCTTTCCTCTTTTTTCTTTTCTTTTAGTGGTAAGAGCACCTGAATCCAACTCCATTAGCAAATTTCCAGTATATATCATAATATTAACTATAGTCCTCTTGTAGTACAATAGATTTCTAGACTTATTCATCCTACTTATCTGCAACTTTGCATCCTTTGACCATCTCTCCCTACCCCTGTAACTACCATTCTAATCTGTTTCTATGCTTTCAACTTTTTAAGATTCTACAAGTGAGTAAGAACATACAGTATTTGTCTTTCTATGTCCGGCTTATTTTACTTAGCATAGCATCCTCTATGTTCATCCATGTAGACACAAATGGCAGGATCTCTATATTTTTTAAGGGTGAATAATATTCTATGTGTGTATATATATATGTGTGTGTGTATATACCACAATTTCATTATCCATTTATCTGTCAGTGAGCACTTAGATGTTTTTCCTTTTCTTTGCCCTTTTAATAATGCTGCAGTGAAAATGGGAGTCCAGATACCTCTAAGAGGTACTGATTTCATTTCCTTTCGATATATATCCAATAGAGTGATTGCTGGGCCGCATGTAGTTCTATTTCTCCTTTGCTTTCTGTATGGACATAGATGGTATCTGACCTGTACAGATCTCAGCTTTTTCCTTAAAATGTTATCTGTCAATCTTACTTCCCACGATTCTGTGAATCAGATACTGTGATGCACAAGAGATGGATTTTTGCATTAAGTTTTTATACTAAATTTCCTACTAGACATTACCACTTGAAGGTAATGGAGGCATCTCAAAGCATACTCTGAACTCATCCTTCCCTCCCCAAAATTTCCTCTCTGTGCTGCTTATTTCAGTACATGGGACCACCAACAGGAACTCAGATATAATCCTGGGTTCTTCACTTTCCCTCAATAATCAAATCCAGTCAATCAAGTATTCTTATAGATTCTACTACTTAACTTTGTCTCTCCTCTATCCCTTCTTTTTCATTCTAGCTGTAATACTGCAAAGGCTCACTTCTTCTAATGACTAGATTACTGATGAGTCTTCTTAATCCTGGTCCTACCTCCAGTACTGCCTTATTTCAATACATTATTTTTTTTAAAAAAAAATAAACGGGAAAGAATGATACTTTCATGTTACAAATATAATCTTTCTATTTCTTCTTTAAATAATTCAATGGCTTTCTTCTGCTTTTAGGATATAGTTAACCCATTAAGAACTCTTAAAGGCTATTCTTGAACTGACTTCTAATTACAAGGTTTGTTTTTTTTTTTTTTTTTTTTTTTTTTTTTTTTTTTTTTTTTTTTTTTTTTTTTTTTTTTTTTTTTTTTTTTTTTTGGCTTTCTCAATATGCTGTGTTTTTCCTTACCCATTGGACTTTGTTCCTGTCTTTTCTCTTCCTAAATTACTTTCTCTACAGCCAGCCTTCACTTCCATTTTTCCTATTTACCTTGCCAAATCCAACTCATTTCAGTTTAAATATTATTATCCATGGGTAGCATCACTTAAATTCTTCCCTTAGTCCCTCCCTCATCTGGATCCCATTACTATGTGCCTTCATAGCATGCCGCGTATCCCGTTAGAGTTCTTAATGCAGGTTATAATTACTTATTTAAGCATCCTTCTCCTGGACTGTAGGCTCTACGCAGAAAAGATAATGCCTATCTTGTGCACCATTGTTTCTCTAGTGACTAGCACAGTCCCCAGTAAATGTCTATTACATAAACAAATTGTTACAATTATTCAAATGAAAATGAGACATGGATTTTTCCTTTAAGAAGCTTAAGATAACTAAACATGGCAAATTGCTGTGACGTGAGGTGATATATGGTAGGTGACTGGTAATAACAAAGGTAGGAGTAATAAGGCAATAATCTTTGTATAGTGCTTACTTCATTCTTGGTGCTGAACTAAGCCCTTCATATAGGAGCTCATTTTACCCTAACGACAACTATTTAAGGTTATGATATGATAATATTATTTTCATCCTCATGTGACACTACGAGGGGTTCCGTGGCTTGCCCACAGCTGCTCACCTGTGCATGAGGCCCACAGTCAAACTCCAAGTAGTCTGGCTCTAGAGTTCCTGTTCTTAACCTCTAGGTTAAACTGACTCCTTCAGTAAATGGTCACTGTATATTAATATTTACTGGAGGAAGGAGGTGATAAACTAAGATAAAAAAAGGAAGGAAGGGAAAGGAGGAGGATAAAAGGAAGAGGACAACGAGGTAAGAATGGGCCCGTTTTTCAAAGGACGGGCTGAGTTTGGGTGTATGGGAGTAAGAGAAACTTTCTCACTATGATGAAATCATCGTGCACAGGGGAGAAGAGGCAAGGGCCCCTTAGTAATGGAGAATAAACAGTTTATCTTGGTCCAGCCCAGACCCCTCATCTGAATTCCAAATACTTAAATCAAATGGCCAACTTCACTGTCCACTTGGGTGGCTCCACTTGGAGCACATGCCTGGAGATGTCCAAAACCAAGGCTTGATTTTCCCTGCCCCCAAATCTGTTCTACTTGAAGTCTTTCTTCATTAGTTACTGGCAAGTTCGTCCTTCCAGTTGCTCAGGTAATTAACTTGGGAATCATCTTTAACTTGTTTCTTTCGTAACTCATATCCCACTGATCAGGAGGAAAAAAAAAAAAAAAAAAAACCTCTTAACTTTTCCTTGACTATAGCCCTACCCCTCCTTCCAACTCCCCATTGCAAACTCCCCATTCTGAATAGGGGGCAGACTCCTCCCCTCAATACATAGCCAGAAGTAATACATATAAAACCTAAGTCAGAACTTCTCACCTTTCTGTTCAAAACCTTGCAGCGATGCCCACTTTATTCAGAATAAAAGTCAACATTCTTGTGGTAGCCTGTAACATGCTACACGATTCAGGTTCCATTATTTCAGTGACTTCATTTCCTATTGCCCTCACCCTCCCTCAATTGGCTGTGGTCACACTGGCCTCCTGACTGTTCTTCAAGTACACTAGACACTTTAGGGCCTTTAGCTGTTCCCTGTTCCCTTGGCCTGGACAGCTTTTCTCCCAAGACACTCATTCAACAACATGGGTCATTCCCTTCAAGCCTTTGCTTGGGTCTTACCTTCTTTAGGAGTCCTACCTCACCCATCCCACTTAAAAGTGCCCGCCCCAACACTCCTCATCACTCCCACTCTGCTATGCTTTTTTCTTTTTTCCTTACAACTTCTAATCTTCTAATATACTATATCATTTTCCTGTTATTATGTTTATTGTTTATTTTCTGCTCCCCACTGCTAGAATGAAAGGTCCATGGGACAGATAATCTTTGACCAGGAAGCAGGGCCAGTCCATGGGCATGTGCTAGGGCTCTTGCATCAGACCCAAGCTCAAAAGGATCCTGAACTTGCAATTTAATGCTTTATGGTTTCTTTCTCAAAATCCTTAGTGCATTTATATGTTTTGTCAGTGAAGTGTGTTGGGACAATGTAGCATGAGCTGGGGAGTGGCTTGGTGCCTTATATCACACTCTGTCTTGATTCCTGCTATCTGCCTGCCTCATTAGGGTAGCTTTTGGCTGCCTGCTTCCCAATTTCTGGCACCCTGGGCCCTGCATGGCTTTTCTTTACCCTTGGGTTTGTGGTGACACTGAGGTCTATATTCTTCCATTGCCCCCCATCCCGAGGGGGGCCTAGTATCCCAGAGGGTTCAGATGCAAGCCCAGGGAAGTCTCAAGATGGTGAGCCAGCAGTGACTCTCGGCTTGGGTTGGCAATGCATGATATGTTCATCAGGTGACTAGGTGAGTACCTCTCACCCACCCCCATTCCAGGTATTGAGCAGTAATGTTCCCACATGGAGATTTAAAACCCTTGGTCTGCCTGGCTGTGATGAAGTGGTGCACTGGGTCATGGGACAGGGAAACCTGCACCAGGGTCCTTCATTTTCATTTTCCACTGGACCCCCCAAAATATACAGCAACCCCTGCTCAAAGGGTCCCTGGTAAATCTCAATTGCCTAGATCTAAACATTGAATCCAATAGAAACTCGATAAATATTGCTGAATGGATTTATAGCAGAGTCAGACCACAAACCCACCTCGCTTCAGATCTCTTGAGCCATGGAAGAGGGACAGCTTTGATGTAGTTATACAGTTTTACTTTTAAACTGGATGGAATTAAGTTTTAATGACTCTAAATGACAAGACAGTTATGGAGTCTTCTCAATATTGTTAGGATTTATATTTGGCAGCAGGAAGAGGAGACCTCCATAACATAGGTGGGAACAGCTATTGCAGAAAAGTGAGACTGTTTCAGGTCTGTCCCTCCACCACTGAGCTGCTGAGTGAGCCAAGAAAGATGCTGGGTATGCTCTGCCTGGGAAGATGGCAAAACCAGAGCCAAATCAATTGGAGTCAGAAGCTGAGAAAAGGCTCATGAAGTGAGACCATAGGCAAACTGAAAAAATGAGTTAGAAAGATAATGGGAGAAAACACGAGAAGGAAGCTATTGGTGAGAGATGCCAGAGGGAAGGAAACGGCAGCTTGAATGCCTGAGTGTGGGCCAGGGCCCTGTGGGAACACTCTACACATACTCTGACATTTCCAAAATAAAGAGTGTTAAGCTTCCAGCTTGGAGTCAGGGTAGGGTGCTAACTCCGATCTAAAATTAGGGTAAGTAGTGGTCCTCTACTTGTCTCCAATATGCTTTTTCAGTGCTCAGGGATGAAGTACATTGGGATCTAACAATTGTGGTGGAGAGTCAAATTATCCAGGCCTCCTGGGCAAAGTCCTATTTTATACTTGGCACCTATAAAATAGTGTCAGACCTGTCATCAAAGACGGGTGCCTTTCATCCACGGTAGTGGTGGGAGAGGGGATGGATCTAAGAAAAAGCAGCAACCCAGCAGCCCCTGGGATACTGGGCATAGACTGTTTTATCCCAAGCTGCACATCATAGGAATCTGTTTTGTTGTATTTTGTTTAATATAAAGTCTAGTATTAACTTGTGCTAAACTTTGGATTCTCTTCATAGACACTCTTCAGGCATTTGGATATCATCTTTACTGGCTTCCCCATTTTAAGAGGAATTACGATGAATTAAGATGAGCACATGTTGGTTGATGGCCCAATCCCTAGAGTGCTTGTTGCTGTCCTATTTCCATTAGAGGCGCTCGGGTTGGCTGTTACCCTGAGAATCAGCTCTTACTCAGAGTTTTATAGCACCCTACTCTCCTAGCCATCAGAGAGTCTCCCAGACAAACCCATTTCTCATGGCTACTAAAGTAAGATATTAATATGTCTAAGCTCAGACTGTGGAAGAAGCAATAGAAGACTTAGGGCTAAAAATCAAAGTAATTTTCATATAGTAAGATAACCATTTAGGCTAAACAGGCCACAGAAATATCTTATATGATAAGAAGAAACATATGGCAGCTGATGCATAGAAAAGATAAGAATATTTAGACATATCTTAAAGATACCAAAATCTTAGTAGGACCAAGAAAGAGAAACTGTTTTCATTTCAATGCCATTGGGTTGATATACAGATGAGTCAGAAACATCATGAGCCCTACCCTAGTCTCAGTGTCAAATATCAGTGAGGCCTGAGCACTGTGAAGTCTAAGCCTAAAACAATTCTATCCAGAAAATCAAAATCATTTATGTGCACTCTTGGAATCCTCAAAACAAAGGCAGCATTCGTACTCAAACTATCTTCATTATTTAAAAATATCAAGAGCTTCTGAACTGCCTTATAGTTTATGTATATAGTTTACTTTATAGAAACTTACAGATCCTGTACACCCAGGTCTCAATCACATTTTTTCTTCTTTTAAGGGAAGATTTTTATTTAACTATTTACACAATAGAGAATGCCATTTAAAATATGTCAACGATGGAATAAATAATAATGAAAATAGTCAGTATAATGAGAGAAAAAATACATGCACCAAAAACCAATATAAAAATTAACAGGTAGATATAATTCTAACAATTATTATAATTGTTTCACTTATAATCAACTAAGATAATTTTTTAGTGACAAACATCTCCGAAGAAAATTAGATGACATTTCAAATATTACCAAGTCAATCTCAGCGCAAATCTCAAAAGGGTTTTTATGAATTTAGACAAGGTGTTTCTAAAATAATCTGAAGGAGAAAACACATACAAATAACCAAAACTTAAAGAAGAACAGTAAGTGTATCTGAGCCCTACAAGATGCCAAAAGATGTCACTATCTGTAATAATTACTTTAATAGTACTAGTATGGAGGTAGATCGATACAGAGATGAGGTAGAAAGATAGTCCAGAAACAAACTCATAAGCATATTTTAAGTGTATTCCTGAAATTCATGTCATATAAACACAATTAGAAAAAAAATCAAAAAAGACAACTGTTAGGGATCTTTTACATAAATAAAATAATTATAGGAAATATTTGAATTTCTTGAGGAATACAGAGTGAATTAAAACAACATAGTATATAAGTTTTATCTGACCTGTCAACATCTTGAGATTACAAAATAAAATATCATTTTTGACATGTTTGTTAAGTAAAATAAATATGTACATTTTATATAAGGGGGAACGCATATTGGTACAACTTTTTCAGAAATTAATTTGGCAATATACAGCAAGGGATTTAATATGCTTTTAATAAACTGTTCTTTGACACTCTAATTCTGCTTATGGGAAAGTATCCTATATAATGGTCATAAGTGTAGATAAAAATTGTGTACAAATATGTCTTTTTTCTATTAGATAAAAGAATAAAAGGTTCAATCTTATAAGATTGGCTAGGATATAGGGAATTTAGCCATCTCATATTTGATATGATAGTATATAAACTGACGTAGTTTGTCTGATGATAAATTAGGACCATAATATTTGAAAGTCTTTAATATTGCACAAACTCTGTGACCTAGCAATTCAACTCTAGAAATTTATCCTGAAAAATAATTATAAAAGTTCTTTTATAATCTATGTATGAATCATGCTTCCAAATTTTACTTTATATAGGGCTCAGTGCACTTTTGCGTTAAGGTGCCAGATAGTATATATTTTAAGCCATACACTCTCTATGGCAAATGTTGTAGTACACAATCAGGTACAGACAATATGTAAACAAATGGGCAGGGATGTGTTCCAATAAAACTTTATTTACAAAAACAGCTGGCAATTGAGTGATCCTGCTGTATTTAATTACAATGTAGGCTGTATAAAAATGCATTTCCTTTATTTGCCTATAGAAGATATAGTCTTCCTCATAATCTTCTACTCACTGTATTCATTCTGTTTTCATATTTATCCTAGTTTAGTAATTTTAAAATTATTTTAGGTAATATTTATTATTTGGGTGAAAAAATGTTCAGTCTTTTTATGCTTATTCCCTACTCTGACTCTACTCAAAAATGCATTTGAAAAAGTAGTTTGCATGATCTCTTGCCCATATGGTGAAAGAATCCTCAGATCAAGATGCCCTCAGTTCTACCTCGGGCTTGAATTCAGAGCCATGTATTGTGATATGTTTAGACTGATCTCATCTGCTCTAGTTATCTTTTGCTGCATTACAAGCCACTCTAAAACTCAGTGACTTAAAACAAAAACTGATACCTTCCACAGTTCTGTGGTGGATGGGTCTAGCTTCAGGTCTCTCTGGGTTACAGCTATAGTGCTGGAATCACCTATATACTCAGCTAGACTGAATGGCCAAGCTCACTCACTCATATGGCTGACAAGTGTTGCTGTCCATGGATTAAAAACTCACCTTATGTTGTCAAAGGGAGAGCCCAATCATGCCTCTCCAAGTGTCTTGGGTGGCTGGTGTCCCAACACACTTACACAGAAGTTCCAAAACTTCTAATGACTTAGCTTTAAAAATCCCAGCACATCACATTTATGACATTCTACTGGTCAAGCTAGTTCCATAGGGAATTCCAGATTCAAGGAGAGCAGAGGCATAGTCTCTACCTTTTGATAGAGGAATGCCATGTATGGAAAGGGAATAAAAGGTAAGGATGGTGGCCACTTTGGAGACAAGTTATCACATTAACCATTGACATTCTGCTGGCATCTATATCTTTAGTTGACAAAACGTAAATAAATTTCTCTCATTTCAGTGAAAGCCTAATGGTCTCTTCCCACTTGCCTAATTAATACTCAGCTCTAGCTCAGAGTCTGGATATTTCTGATTCTGTGTCATCTTCTTCATCAGGCAACCTACCCTATCAGTCCTTCTCTGGCTATATTATAGAGTTACTGTGACCCTGCCATACAGTATGTAGGCCACAGAGGAATTAAGGGGAGCTTAGGAAAGCAAACTAGAATTCTCCCTTTCTGCCCACATGATGTCATTCATTAATTATGTGGCGTTCCTTAATAATGTTTGTAAAGGACAAAATGAAATAAGTATTCGACGTTGAGTCTAATCTACATTTGCAGTGGAGTGACATATGACTGTTTTTAACAATATCTACTCTGTTTCCATGTGTACCTTCTTCATTTACTCATATCTCTAACTTTATAATCTTAATCAGGGATGATTCCTAATGCTCAGTCTTTGTTCTTCTCTAGTGTCTCTCTCAGTAATCGTGTTCCATGACAGTGACTACCATATCTATGAAGAAGTTTTCAAGACTCAGTCTGTACTGACTGCTCTTACGTGTTTCAAACTTTGTAACTATGTGCCGGCAATTCCTTTTGAAAATTCCATCTGCCTGCCCAACTTGTGCAAAACCAAAGCTATCATCTTTCCATCAAGATTGACATCTCTTTGTTCTTTTCCTATTTCTCTCAATAATAATCTATTTTCCCCATTTCCCAGGATGTATGGGCTGTAATAGTTTCTGACTCATCTTCTCTTGCTCTTATCTCCAATCTCAGTATCTGTATCACAGACACCGTTTGTGGCCTACACAATGCCACTCACCTGCCTTACTCGTGACAACAGAAATTTGCCTTCTGATGATAGAAAGTTGTTTTTGTTCCTGCAGTATCAGAGGTCAGGCTGTCATGTCTCAAGTTCTAATTCTTGATAATTATAAATTAACATCAGTAATTTCATTTTCCTTGTCCATAATTGGTTAAGATTGGACATGCAATTTCAGCCACTGAATTCTGGGGATATCTGCTTAGGAGTCTTCTAGGCAAGTGCTCTTTGTTTTTCAGAAGTGACACGAGAAAGAAACAATCCTTTTATGGGGGAGGAGGAGTGCTTTAGGTATTTTAGTGTGGAGATGTGATGCTTATAGCCACTACAGTCATCTTGAAACTATAAGGGGATAAGCCTCAGGACAAAAGTGAACTTGCCGAGGATGATGAGGGGAAAATGCAAATAACCCGGCCCCTGGATGCGCTGCTGAGTTCACCGAACCCCTGGCCTTCCACATCGTTTTGATTCGGGTTTTTCAAGTCACTTAGTGGTGAAACTTTTAGTTATTTTGTAGAAAATTTCAATGTTGTGGGAAGACAATTAATAGTCATAAAAATTTAGCTCAAGCCTTGGCTCTGCCACTTAAAAATTGTATGATATTGGGGAAACTATGTACTTTCTATAAGTTTCTACATCTGTGAAGTAGGAACAAACTTATCCAAATAGTTACTTGTCTAAAATAAAGGAAGAAGGCATACAAGATGACTTTGAAAAAGTAAAGCACCACATCATTTTAAAATTATTATTTTATCTTTCGAGTTTTATGACTGATTGAGACATGGTTCCATTGCCACTACTCTTTTTCAGAAATTTATTCTATCATATTTTATGGCAGATAAATGCTAGCTCTACCCTCATTATTTATGACCTCTAATTACCCAGATTAATAATTATAAGATTTTTTGTTTGGGGGGGTGTAGTTTGCTAAGAGGGTAAGTCCTAAGTGTTCTCACTATAAAATAAAGGTAACTAAGTGAGGTGATAGATATGGTCATTAGCTTGACTGTGGTGACTATTTCACAATGTATACATATGTTGAATCCTCAAGTTGTACAATATAAACACAACATATACAATTTTTAATTGTCAACTGTACCTCAGTAAAATTGGAGAAAAAGAATAAAGATATGGAGAATTTGAATCAATTATCAAACTTGATTTAATTGTAAATATTGAAATTTGTTTTCTATAAACAAAGAGTACACATGCTTTTCAATTGCCTTTGGAACGTTTAGAAATAATATGGATCATATTCTACTCAATAAAGAAAACTTAAACTGTAAATAGTAAAATACTTTACACACAATGAAATAATAGTAGCAGTTACTTACTAGTGGATATCCCAATACTAGGTCACTGGGAAATAAATAAAGCATTCTGCTAAATGATTATTTCATTAAAAAGTAAATAAAACTGTGAATAAAATACTATTTATAATAAGGACTATGCAAAATTTTATTTCAACCTTTTTATATGAGAACAAAGAAATAACTGGGGGAAATTTCATAGCTTTAGCTGCTTTAATTTTTAAAGCTTATGCAATCTTTAAACTTAAGCAAGGTTATAACAGAACAACAGTCAATCTTATGAATCTTGAAAAAATGAGTTTAAGAAAGATAGAAATACAGTTAATGAAATTAGAGAAAATAATCATAGTATAAGTGATTTACACAATAACTAAAATTTTTTAAACACCCAGAAAACATCGTCAGTGAAATAAGATAAAGTATACACTATTCTGAGCATGATAAGTGAAAAAGAGGCTATAAACACAGCTACAGAGAAAACTTAATAAAATACATGCACACTATATATATATATCACACTAGAATAGCAGTCCTGCACTTGGTTCTGATGTAGAAAATTGCAATATCCTGTAGCAGTCATCTAAACACCAAAAGAAGCCTGAAAAGCTGTAATAATATAGTTTTCGAAAACCCATCAGAGGACCGAGGACACAAAGAAACTGAAATAAACTAAATAACAGAAACTGAGGAACCTTTCATAAAAAGAAAGTGGCTGCTGCTCTCCTCCTTGGCAACACAGAAGGCGAAGCAATCTGCTGGGAAGGGGAAAGCCAATGGAACATTCTTCAGTCTTTGTGACCTGACTGACGTGGCGCGACAGTGTAAAATCTCCAAAAACCCTGCCTCCTAGCGGGTATACGTCGCCTTGCCCCGGGTGCCTTCACAGAGCCCTGGGGGAGTATGCCAAAGGTCAAGGGCAGTTGGAAAAGCAGTGCTGAGGGTAATTCTCCTTGCACAGGCTAATGGGGAGGGGCAGACCAGGGGAGCTAAGAGAAACTCAGTCTGAGCACTCTGGGTTTCCAGGCTGAAGGCAGGGCAGGAGGACTGAGAAACACCAGAGACCAGCATTTTAGGCTTTTGGCTAAGAAGACTGGGGTAGAGCAGGGAAGCTGAGGAACAAACCTGGGGGACAGGTAGATCTTGAGTGGCACAGGCAGGATGGAGCCTCTTGCGTGGTGGTTACATGGGGTTATAGTTAAACAAAATCTCAAAAGCAGCGCACTTAAGATTTATGCACCTCACTGCGTACAAGTCGGTCCTCAATGTAGAATGACACTTTCAGGAAGAGGACTTCGGTGGAGGTATGTTATGAATGAAGGGGAAGAACATGAGAATGCCCCGGAAATACATGCTTTAGCGTCTTACGATAAAACCTATCTTTCCCCAAAGATTTAAATATAAGAATGTTATTGTTTATAAGTGTAACATTTGGAAAATGCCTAAAAATAACATACGTGATTGAACAAATTGTGATACTGCTTTTTGATGCCAAACTGTATAGTCTTTACACTTGATATTATACATGTATATCTAGCTATAGAAAAATTCTACAATATTATTGAATTAAAAATTCTGTTATAAAACATATTATTGCCATATGATTCAGAAGTCATGCTTTGTGGTATTTACCCAAAGGAGTTGAAAATTTATGCCCTCACCCAAACCCGCACACAAGTGTTTAAGACCTGAAAGCAACCAAGATGCTCTGCAGCAGGCGAATGGGTAAACCGCAGCACGTCCGGACAGTGAAATATTACTCGGCACTAAAAGGAAATGAACATCAAGCCATGAAAAGATCTGGAGAAATCTGAAATGCATATTACTAAGTGAAAGAAGCCAATGTGAAAAGGCTCCTTACTGCATGAGTCCAATCACATGACATTCTGAAAAAGGCAAAACTATGGAGACAGTCAAAGGATTAGTGTTGCCAGGGGTTCGGGACTAGGATGGGGAAAGATGAATGGGCAAAGCACAGAGGAGTTTTAGGGCAGTGAAAATACTCTGTATGATGCTGTAATACTGGATGTCTGTCATTATACGTTTGTCCAAACCCACGGAACGTACACCACCATTAGTGAGCCCTAATACATACTGTTAGGTTCATCAGCTGTAACAAATGAACTCCTGCTGTGGGAGATACTGATAATGGGGGAGACCGTGCATGTGTTAGGAAAGGGGGCCCGTGGGAAATCTCTGTACCTTCCTCACAGCTTTGCTGTGAAACTAAAGCAGCTCTAAAAAAATAAAACATATTAACTTACAAAAATAACCAGTTACAATGAAGATGTGCTGTATCTTGAAAAACGCATGTCAAAAACAACCAGCAATGAGGGAAGAATAGAACCTAAAAACCCAACAGTAATTATTACCTTTCTTCTTTTTTCCTACCGTTTGATTTGTTTCTGTAATAAGTTTGCATTACTTTTGTAATTAAAAACAGGTTATTTCCCAATAACAAAACAAAACAAAACAAAAAACCCACCAGTCTAATAATTATGATAAAGATCTCATGGAAAAGAGCTGATATATTAGAATTATTAAGTAATTAAGTTATATAATTCAAAATTACTCAATATGTTAATGTTATACTTCATGTTAATAGTTTGAAGAAAAACTTATGATCATAATGGCATTAGAGGCTGAAAAGCCACTTCATAAACTTGGGACAAGTAGCTAATTATTTTAGAAAAAATCAGAAAACAATCTCCCTACTTCAGGTCATTTACCAAAGTAAATCACAGGTATGTTTTTGTAATTAAAACCATAAAGAATAACACAAAATAAGAGCAAAAAATTATATAATCTTGAGAGTAGGAAAAGTTTTTGTAAGCATCAAATCAAATGTCGATATTCTAAAAGAAAATTGAAATAGTTGACTTTGTAAATGTAAAAAGCTTTTTTACAACTAAAACATAAAATTAAATCCTAAGGAAAAATTTGCTTTGTTTGACAAAGGGAGTGACAATCGTACTCTGTATAACACTATTACAAATAAATTAAACAACAGTGTGATCACTTACAAAAGAAGAGATATAAATTAGCATTGAATATATAAAAATATTTAACTTTAATTTATAATCAAAAATTCAAATTGAAACTATAAGTAATCTAAGTAAATAATACTTAGATTGTCAAACTGTCAGAGATTGAAAAAAAAAAAAAAAACACAGATAATCATTCCTGGTGAGGGTTTACGAAACGTGATCTTCTCAGTACCTGATGGGGCAATGCAAATTTGGAAAATCTTTCTAGAGAGTGATTTAGGACAGCGTATGCCAAAATCCTTAAAAATATGCATATCCTTTGATCTAGTCATTTCACTGCTAAGAACTGATTTTTCCTGGAGGTGTGTTTGTAAAGATAAAAATTCATGCAGCTTCGCTTATCATAGCATTTTTTTTAAAAAAATGAAAAACAAACTGTTTACCAAAAAAAAAAAAAAACTGAGTACCTTTTGATATATCCCTATTAAACAATACTATAAAACTATTAAAAATTATTTTGTCGTAAAAACTTTGTTATCTAAAAATATATGGCCAACAGATATTCGGCAAACAGAAAGCACAGCAAAGCCTTTTAGCAGGCTCTGGAACCCAAATACCTAGGTTTGGCTCCCAGCTGTACCTTTTATTACCTGTGCATTCTTAGGCAAGTTATTTAACTTTTCTGATTCTCAGTCTAGTCATCTAAAACAGAAATAATAGTAATGCCATCAAATTGTTCTGAGGGATAAATTAGTTCATAAATATAAAGGAACAGCGCTTAGTATGCATTAAATGCTAAAACAAAGTTTGTTGTTATCAATAAGTATTATAGATTTGACTTAAAACGTTATTTTTATCATAATGCTCTTCCATATCAATGACATAGAGCGGCTTCTAGAGTGTAGCGATTAAGTCGAAGCACTTTGACTTAGCAGAAAACTCACCCTGTTTTAAAGAGTAAACACACAATTCCCTGTGAGTGGACATATCCAGATGCCTTCCGGCTCTCCTGTGGCACTTCTCACAGGCACTCCTGCTAGATGTGGATCTTTAACTGCCGTCTTATCTTTCCAGCATCTGTGCGCCAAAGCTGTTCTGCTTACTAGTGCCAAGCCCTTCCTCTACTCATCTAGACTACACCTGGCCATCGACACTCATAGGTCAAGTTTCCCAAATAAATCTTTCTCTCCCATCTCCACACTGTGGAAATTATGGAAAGGAAATTCTGACATTAAATCCTATATCATATTTTCTGGCTCTTACTGCCTACTTCCCTGGAAAAAGGATTATCTGGTTTCCCTTAAAAGAAGTTCCCAAGAATGGACACAATGTGCCTTCCCTCAAGACTCTCCTTAGTACTCAATATCAATTCTATATACATATAAATTTAGCCATGCATTTACAATATAAATTTAAAGCACACCAATACTTAAATGTACATTCAGACTTATGGCATCTGTGGTCCAATCTGCAGGAGTATTAGTTTCTCAGGAAGCAATTTCAGAAGGCTTCCAGACTGATTTTGATTGAGATGAAGAGCCCAGCCTCACACAATAGCAGGAATCGAATGGGAAATTTGTGAAATAAGATGCCTTCCTGAGATTTATGTCATGCTGTTCCTGTCTTTACAGAATCCACAGATTTTTCTGTACATTGCAGAACTGTGCTTTCACTCTCATGTAAAAACTAAGGTGGAGAACATTTCAGAAAGAGATGTGTGCAGTGTGCATTAGTTCCTAAGTTGTCTGAAGGCTTAGGAAGTCAGAAAATAGTCTCTGTTTAATCAGAACAAGTTTTCTCATCACCCACTCAACTAATTTGATATACCTGGTGGTTGCAGGGACCCCAAGAATTTCAAAGCCCAGCAAAACCTGATCAACTATCCAAAGAGTTCTTCAGTACCTCTCAGACTAATTACAAATAACTTTCTATTTATCTGATCCAAGTGACAATATCAAATCACATTATGTTCGCGTGGGAAGTAATTAAAAGGTAACTCTTCAGCTCTGAATTCCAAAGTTGGTCAAAAGTCTAATATTTCCAAAACCTATATCATTTTGAGAAAGTGAAGAAAATCACATTTTTCTAACTGTCAAATGAATCGAATGGCATCTTTTATAGTATTTATAAGGTATCTAGGCTTCTACTATGACTTGAACAAATTAAGAGCACAAGGTTGAGAGATACAATGTGGCAGATTTCAAACAGGAGAGCTGAGTACTTTACTACCCTTTTTTTTTTTTTTTCAAATAAGCATTGAAACAAAAGGAGAAATACGTAGATGGGTGAACACAACTGAAAAAAAGAAGGCGATATAAAGCATTATTCCATATGAACAGTAGTTAGGGATCCATTTATCTATGAATCCATCCTTCCATCTATTAATTCATTCATTTTTCAAAAAAAATGTTTTATTAAGCAAGCTTTGTGCATGCTAGGTTCTGTTCTAGGAGCTGAACAAGAAGCATAAACAAGGCAGATGCAGTCCCTGAGCTCACAGAACCTGTAGTCCAGCAAAGGAAGAGCAGATCTGATGGTCTCATTCATTCATCAGGAATTAATGGGGAAGCGCCAGATGTCACTAGAAGCGAATGTCTTTGGGAAAAAGGAAAAATTGTTGGCTTCTCTTAGGACACTTTCACTTTTCTACTTCCGTACTTGTTTTAGCTCCCAAAGGAAAAATGTGAGCTCCTCAAAAGTAGGTTCTCTATGGGATCCATTTCTGTACTACGTAGCACCTGGCAGAGTTCCCTGACTTGTAAGCTGCAAACAACTGCACCCAGGTAAATGCATTTACTGTTATATTTGCCATCATTATTAAGTATATATTCAGTAAACATTTTTAATGCAAGAAATTCATATAATTGGCTCTACTTTTGTACCACTCACATATTCCAGAATCCCTTGAACTCTGGCCACCATACTGACCACTCTGTGTCCCATGGTCAGAGTTTTCCTTTCAGTTCTTGCCCTGTTTTATCCCATGAGATTCCTTCTTGCTCCTCCTGTGCTCCTGCAACACTGCCACTTAACAATGCTGATGTCCTAATTATTTGGCTCCTTTTTCCTCTGTTGTATTTGATGACCCTGTTCAATTGAATTCAGTTCAATGCAATTTAATACAATGCAATTACTATTTGAGTAATTACTGTGTACTGGATACAACTATCACCTCTGTTTAGAATACTCTAAAATCTAGCCCTCAGCTACATGATGGATCTGATCCACAAGCATTTATTGGTCATAATCTCCTGGGTAAACTACAATCTTGTCATTCTCAGCATTTCTAAAATTAAACTTATAACTTTACTCTGAAAATAAAAACCTATCTACTTCTTACTTAGGTTAAGGTAATGAATGTTATTGAAGTCATCAATGTATAAATCATTTTGTTGAATTTAACTATTTCCTCAAAATTTCCCTGTAATGAAACTTACTTTTATTCTACATACAACTTACCTGCAATCACAAAATGCTTTTAACTTGCCTGATTGTTTTTTTTTTTTTTTGAGACAGAGTCTGGCTCTGTTGCCCTGGCTAGAGTGCTGTGGCGTCAGCCTAGCTCACAGCAATCTCAAACTCCTGGGCTCAAGCAATCCTCCTGCCTCAGCCTCCCGAGTAGCTGGAACTACAGGCATGTGCCACCATGCCCGGCTAATTTTTCCTATATATATATTTTTAGTTGTCCAGATAATTTCTTTCTATTTTTAGTGGAGACGGGGTCTCGCTCTTGCTCAGGCTGGTCTCGAACTCCTGACCTTGAGTGATCCACCTGCCTTGGCCTCCCAGAGTGCTAGGATTACAGGCGTGAGCCACCATGCCCGGCCTGCCTGATCGTTTTTACAATCTCTTCCACTCCAAGCTCTACAGCATATAGTGCTTGATAATAAAAGTAAGTTAAACTTAATGACATTTGACTCCTTCAGAAGTACAGGCAGATCTCTCAGCTTGGGTCATACTAGCCTGGAGGGCAAAACCTTCACATCATTGTCTCACGTGCACTACTGCTATGCATGTGTTCTGCATGCCAGCGACGGTACAAGTGTTCTTGACTGCTATGTGATTTCTTGCTTTTGATTTTTTCTCTAACTACTCTCCCCCTTAGGTGTGCTTACCTCTGTCATTTTGGGTGTTAAAGTTTCCACCTTTTCTTTCTACCTTTTAGACCCTAGTTTAAGTTATACCTTCTTGATGATTATATGCCATGGTGAAAAATAAATTGTAAAAGAGAAAGAAAGAAAGAGAACGGTCTTTAGAAACATACGGACTTGAATTAAATTCTGTAGCCCCACTTTCCTTGTAATTTGATCATTAACAAATTTCTTAAATTGTCCACTGCTATAAGGGTGAAAAAATCTTTCTCTTCAGAATGAAGATAATACCTACTTTGTACCTTAGAGTTAAGGTGTTTACATAGCATTATTTGACAGATGTAAGTGTGAAAACGCACAGAGATGCTAGGTTTCAACTCTTATGGAATTTTGGAGATTATTGGTTAAAATCTACTGGGACCTAGGGTGAGTCATTCAAAACATGATTGTGATTCTAAGAAAGAAGAGGTTGCCTAGACAGAATATATATATATATATATGTGTGTGTGTGTGTGTGTGTGTGTGTGTGTGTGTGTGTGTATTTTTTCACCAACTTTCATTGTAACTTGATAAGTTTACAAACTTATCAAATTCTATATTTCTACCTTCACAAACCCCCTAGTCCCTGGGAGATAATTTCCAAAGTGTCCAGGCACATTTCATTCCTGGAAACCCCTTTGTCCCGCCCTCTAACTTGGACGTCACTTTATGCATTTATGCTGGAAATGAAATTCCAAGTAAAATCACAGCTACTGATTTAAGGTGGTCACCCTTAAATGAGTTGTAGAAGTAATAAATTCTATTGGTTTTAGATTTTGACAGGTTAATTCTGACAAAGGACCAAATACATATTCCTTAGGCTCCCTTCCATATATGTTAAAAAAAAAAAAAAAAAAAAAAAAAAAAAAAAACCTTAAAGCACACAAACAAAACCAGATAGCAGAAGCACTTTTCATCAGGATTAAAAGACCCTGGAAACTTGGTAAACATTTATGCCTATCCACTGAACCTCCAGCAAATGATCTTAGAAGTTGGACAAGTTAAAAAGATCCAGTCAAATCCATGCCTGTGCCTACTCAACCAGTACTGCAAAATATTAACCCCAGATTGACCTCTTTTAATTGAATGACTAAATTAAAAAATGAATACCTAAGAAAATATCTGACAATGTAAAATTATATTCAGATTCTAAAGGACAATCTAAAGCTTTAAAAATGTTTACTCTAGGAAGCAGAGGAAATCTCAGCATCAGTGTTGACTTCTCTATAAAATTAAAACATACACACACAATATACAAAATAAAGAAACAAGACATATAATTAGGAGAGCTGAAGGCATACAAATTGCCCAGCTAATCCAAATTCAGTATTTTTATTCTGCTATAGGTTTCTACTGGTTTAGTATTTGTTGTCATAAAGCTTGGGTTTTCTCAAACTTGATATAAAAAGAGAGTTTTTCTTATTGATATTTGGTAATTTTCCATGCTCTGATTCCTCTGAAAATTTATGCCAACTCTCTCTTCCAGAATTTCCTAAAAGTTTATGTTCTGCACCCTTTATTATTTTCTAGTGTTTACATAAAAGTATTCTTTCTTAATACACTTCTGTAATTTCAGTTTAATTTTACTAGGGATAAAAGTAAAGAAAAAAGGGCTCAGTTTGCAATCTTGATCTAACTCCTCTATCATACATTAATTTTGTATGCAGGAAAACAATAAATGTTACTTTTAAAATATTGCAATGATTAAAAATAAATTAAAAAGGTAGTCTTTACTTATGTGAAAAAACAGCTATGTAGAACACCTCACTTCCCAGTGATGATCAATATAATGAGGCATTTCTGTGCCATGAAAAAAAGAAGCTTGCTATAGAGAATTGTTTTTGAAACTCAAAGTGTAAATTCTTTAATTTTTCATAATTTGTTTTTTTCTACTTTATGCTGTTCTAAAAAGAACTGTAGGGTTTTTTTAAAAACAAGATTTATAATAACATAATAAATATGTGTGGTTCTCTTTCATGGGTATCAGGGTCAATATTTAATTTAAATATCAAATATTTATTATGCCACAATTGGGGAGACAGTTAGTAGCAAACTATCAGTTCTAATGCAGTATTTCAAATCCACTCCAAACTGAAAAGAACTATAGTGCTAATATTATTTTCAAAACCTTTGCCAAATGAGATTAAAGTATAAGCCATATTAAAACATTTGATGTGCAGTGTAGCTAAATATGTCATGTCTTTAGAAAACTTTGCATTCTCTATATCCCACTAATAAAAATGCTTATCAGTATTATTGTTCAGTCCCAGATATATAAAGACAGTTAGGAATAAACACACACTTATCTGATACTTACCTCTAGCACATTACCACCATTTATTGTAGTTACCTGTTTACATGTATATGTATGTGTACATATATACATATATATATATATATCCTTGCCTTGTTCACCTTTCACTACAATAACTAAAATATAATATTCCAAATACTGTCTTCTTGTGCTAAACCCAACTCCCACACCTCCTGTTCTCTGCTCTGTATTATAGGGGCTGGAAGACTGGACACTACATTTCTGGATGCCTTTACCAGTTGGATTCTGATTACATCCCACCATCAGAACTATTAGAAAAATGATGGAAAAATTTGGGCTGAAATATCATTTGTAGGTTGGGGTAAGGAATTAATTCTGCTTTCTCACTTTTGCTTCTCTTGTTTTGGGAGGAGGCAGTTAGGTATTTCCACAACTTTCTGATCTCTGGGTAGCCCACCATTTCCTAGTATTCCCTATAACCCTTTCCAACAATTTGTAAATATGTTTCCGCACCAACTTTTTTTTTTTTTTAAGTTCTAAGAATTGCTTCTGTATTTTTTGACTGGACCCTGACATTTATATATGATAAATGCATGGACTGTATTAGTTGGATGAAGAAATACACTGGAACCAAGTTGTGAAGTTCTCTGCAGTGAAACATTAGGGGTACAGATTAATGCTTTCTCAGCTGAGTCCATTCCACTGGATCCCCTTGAGGAACAACTTAACGGCTCTGTTGTAGATGTCAGTCCTACAGCCCGAGTGGTGTAGGAGATAAACAGTTCATCTTTATGCTCACCACCTAATTACACCTCGTACAGCTGATTTCTTGGGCATATCACCTCTCAAAGATTGCCTTTTGTCACTGCCTGGATACCGCTTACTTCTATGTCCATAACAGATGTGGCCTTTACGTGGCCTTCACATCACCAAAAAGCTTGAAGGATATAGACAAAAGCGATGTGCCCTTTGAAGTAGTATCTTTACTAAAAGCAGGATTGGTTTCAGATGAGATGTCATATTTGTCATGTGCAGCATTGCCTGCCTGATCTACTTTGTCACATTACTTCTTCCAGTGTGTGTCACATTATGTTAGGTCATGCCATCAGAGATAACAATGAGACATGCTATTACCAGAGCAACAGCACATAGTGGCCACAGATTCAAAAAGACTATACAGTCCTGGGAAACACATGAGCTGGATCTTACAGCACCAAGTCCCATAGCCACCATACAAAACAGACATCCTATTTTTCCACGGGGAAAAAAAAAGTCAATTGACTTGAAGAAATCATGAAGTAACATCCCAGGGGAAACGAGCCCATCAGCATTGAATTTTGGGCTCCAATGTCTTGTTGTAGAAGTGCCTCTTTACATTTAGCTCTTACTCTCAGCAATGGCAGTCATTTTGGATAAATTGTGCCTTGGTGCTTCAGCACCAGATAAATTTGCAGAAGCATCTTTATAGATTTCAAAAAGATCTTACATTTAAAGAGATAAGATAGCCTAGTTCTTGCCACTTTGATTCATATTTAGAATCAGAACAAATTTCCAGTTGCCTGTGGAAGACACATTTCTCTAAATCGATGTCTGGAATTGCTAAACAAATCTCAAAGAATACTTTTTTTTTCTGACCTCATTTGAATGTCTAGACATTTGTGGCTTATTGAATCTAAACCATCTAAAACATCAAGCCAATGTTTTCCTAGACAAAATTTAACCTGTAGATTAAGAACACAATCAAGAATTGTAAAGAATTGTAAAATCATAGCTTCAGTGCCAGGCTTGGTGGGGGAGAACGGAGAAGTGTAATAAAAAGAAATGATGATGTAAAAACTTCCCAACTAGATAGACAAAAAAAAGCAGTCACAGACAATCAGAGAACCATCACTGACCAATTTATTGTGATGATATTAAGGCAAGAAGGTATGCAGGAAGGAGGGGGAAATCCAGGAAAGTTAATGTAATTGGGAAAAGGGCTAATTACACATATTCTTAGATAATCCATGTTTATATGGAAACATGTTCCTCATTCACAGGGTACTCATCAATTTTCCTTCATCTGAAATTCAAACTATTTTAAGCCTGTTTTATTCTATTAGTAATTGTTATTAGACAGTTATTTAAAGAAAAATTATATAATATGATGGTCCATAGGAAGAGGTTGTATCAGCATAGCTGGAACAGGAGACAAGGATTCCTTCCCCATTTGCTCCTTGCAAGGAGCAAATTGCCATAAAGACAGTCCAGTGGGAGGGGCCTCTTGAAGGGGTGAGGGTCTCAGCCTGTTGGAAACCTTCACAAATTATTTCCTGTTTTTAACAAGTATCTCCCTTATTGTGAGAAGAAAAAAAAATGCTGTTTCCCTTCTAGCCCATATTTAATCATCATATTTGTGCATATGATTGCAGCTCTTCTGAACGGACTTGGAATGAGCTGCCAGGCTGCAAGGGATTGAATCGAAAGCCCCCTAACAGTTAAAGTGTCCATTAGCTTCTCTACACTTAGCATCCGTCAGAGAGAAGAAGGGCTGGAAGCCCCGGGCGAATTTCTAACTAGCCTAATGAGGAGAGAGATTCTGGGAGCAGAAAAAGTTCATTTGCTGAATTTCCAGCAAGAAGTCACTTCAATATTGCTTCTAGGAAACACTGACAGGCTTTGTTGGTAAGAAATCATTATGCTGAGAGAGAAATGGGATATTGTTATATGAGGTTTTTAAAGAAAATTCATTTTGATAGATGTCTAACTGTGCATTCAATTAAATTTCCTTCTCTTTCTTAAAAAATAGATGTCAGGTAATTGTACTCAAGTTCTGTAAGCTGAAAAGTGTTATCCTTTCCTTCCAGTTATTAAAATTTCTTTATCAATATGTGTCTTTCTTGTCTTTATCCTTTGACTATGGGGGGCCCTCTGTGAAAATACATGAAGTTCTCCCCTCCTTGCCTTTGGATGTGTGCGTGCCTCCCAGAAGAATTAGTAAGGACTGCTTTTTCTGGGTGAAAAGTGACTTCCATATGTAAATTATATAAGCTCTAGCTCCCCAAAATCATGTTTAAAAATCTATCTACATGATCACTTGCTAGACAGCAGTCCTCTTTGTTGTATAATCACAAATCATCATAATTTACTGTGATATCCCACTATTTCCTATGTATCCTGACACTTGGTGGTAGTCATTTTGAGTCTTCTAATAATGACCAATCAATTACTGCTTGAAGGATTTACCCCCTTCAAGCCATCCTCTTACTCCCTCCAGATTCCTCATTCTAAAATATGGCTTTGCAGATAGTGCACTCCTGCTTCTAAAACACCTAGACCTCCAAGTAGTTATGCTTCCATCATCAGGAATAACTAGCTTCTCTTCCTGATTACCTGGTTTTCAATAATGGCACCCTCAGTTCCTAATCAACCAGACACATGCTTGAAGTCATATTGGCTCATCCTTCCATTTTCCCTTAAATTCATTAGAGAGCCACTCACTCTGTTCCAAGTCATCTTTGCCAAGTCATGCAGAGTCCTTCCCTCATGATATTTGCCTCGATTTCTCACATCTCTCAATGGCCATTCAGGCATTTATTATATTTTCCCTTGGCTATTTTAAGAGCCCATTATTTGGTTTGTCTAATATCTGCTTGCCTTATTCAAGATAATCGCACACATGACAACCATGTTCATTTTGCTAAGATAAACTTCAACCACATTACTACTCTCTAATGAAACATTCTTTAACTCTCCCACTGCCTACTGGTAACATATATCTTATTTAAAGCTTTACGAAATGTGGTTGATACCTACATCCAGGATTTACCTTATACTTTTCCATCAACACATATTAAGTTCCCACAAAATATATTAATAACTGCACACAGCCCCCATCATGTCCTAAACTGTTTCAGCTTTGTGCCTCCACTTATATTTTCTACTTCAAGTGGAATGTCCTCTCTCTACACTATCTCTTGCACCAAAATCTTCATCTGCTTTTAGCCTTCTTTTCAAATTCCAATCACTCTGTGAAGCCTTTCCTAATACGCCAACCAAGCAATGATTTCTCACTTCTCTGAGAAATAGTACTTAATAGCACTTTGTTGGCATGTCAAGTAGAGTAAAATGAAGAGTAATAGTAGGTCTTGGTTTCCACACCAGTGAGATTTCCAAACTCTTTCTTTCCAATTCTCATCCTTTGTGAGCAAAAGGTCTTTTGTGTAATGAAGGACAAAAAAAAAAAAAAAAAAAAAAAAAAAAAAAAAAAAAAAAACAAAAAAAAAAACACCATTTCAGAATGTCTGTCTTTATCCTAGGGAATGAGATTTCAAAAAGGCTTTAGAGCCTTGGAGAGAAAACCAAGTAAGTTATCAGATCAAACTAACTCAGCCCAGCCATTTCCCAACTTTCAATATGAAATCATACAGAAAATCACAGGCAGTTTGAGTCTTTCATTTACAAAAGCAAATGACACTAGGGTTAAAATGTTCAGGCAGGTTGTTTCCAGAATAGAGTTAACTTTAACTCATTTCCAATTTCCCAATATAAAAATAATAGCCTGACTACAAACATATACTTTTATTTTCATTTTTATGTTTTGCCAATCCTTTGAAGATTTATAAGCAACCAGAGAACAGGGATGTGACTGACTCATCTCTGTCTCAAGTCTTCAGGGAGAGATAAGGAGAGACATTTGATACATACTGATTTACCAAATAAGAAGAGAAGCCTGTTCTGTCATGCCACCTTTACATATCCAACACTAAATATTATTAACCCTTAATTTACAGTACACTACATCTGTAGTAAATACTGTAGCATTCCCTTTTATTTTTATAATATGTATAAACGTCTCTACATAACATTAATTCCTCAGGTTCAAGAAGTGAAATTTATTCTTACAGTGCTATTGAAGTGTATGTCTCCAAGTCTAGTGCCACAATGCCTAGCACAAAACAGAGGTGGACAGACTAAATAAAGCTTATTTGATGCTTGAATAAAGTATTCAATAATTATTATATATTATATGCTTTTTTTCAGATGAAAAAGTTGAAAAAAAGAAGATAACATTCAAGAAGTTGCCTATATGGAGGAAGCCCCTTTGAGAACTTCCCAATGGATCCTTCCTTCAGGAGAGCTGGGAATACTGAACCTCATTGTCACCAGCACACTCTAAGCTCAAGGCAAATGCATTTTCAAGCTCAATGATGTCTTGGATTCTAAAAGCCTTTGGTAGCCATAGCACTGTACATGTTCCTATTCTAACAAATAAATGAGTACCTTGTTTTCTAGAAGTATTTCAATGGATGACCTTTCCTCAGAGTTCTGCTGCAACTACCCATCACCATTTTCTGTTGATTTTCCCAGCGATCCTTTGACCCAGCAGTAACGCACCCTGAATGGTGAATGGTGTCAGTAGCTTCCTCCCTTCTTTATCATTAGTGCTCTTTAAGGCACAGTTTCTTTCCTGATCCTAGCCACCAGTAAGTCCAACATAAGTCACCTGGCATCTCTCCAAAAGCCACAGTCTGCTTCATTTAATTGCTATTACAGACTTTATTTTTAACAAAAGGAATTAAGTTTCAGAGAGAGTTGCTTCCAGACACTCTAGCTTCTGATTATACTGTCTCTGATTTTCTAGAAGGGAACACACACATACACATACAGAGCCCAAACTGAGTTCTGAAAAGCCATGTACTGGGGGTGTGATGAGCTCCTTCGTGTGTTTGGAGTAAGATGGGCTGGTCTACTCAAAGCCCTCCCAAGACTCACTCTACAAAGCAGTTAGTTTAAAACCCAGAGAGATTCAGGAATTTGGCTGATAGGTGACCACAAGCCTTACATCTCCAATATTACTCAATATTTTAAAGCATAAAAGCACTGCCGCTTTTAATCTCTGAACTCAGCTCTGAATGGGCTGTTCCTGGAGCTAAAGAGAAGCTGTTCTTGGATGCATTTCCAGGATGCCTGTAACCTCTGTGTCTTGCTGATTCTTTGTTTCTGCTTTTTCTGTCTGACATGTTTCCTGGTTTCTAGAAGTTTTCTCTGATGTCAGGTGTTCACAGCACAGAGAGATCCCAATTATGTGGCTTTGATGCACAGTCAAGAGAGTCCCGTCAACTCTCATTAAATCCTTCAGTCTTATCTTTCAGTCAATATATTGAGTATCCTCTGGATGCTATCCCTGTTATAGATTTTAATCATCTTGATTAGATGATTGCTTCTATTACAAATTTCAATATGGGTTCATATAATCCCACAGTAATAAGAACAGTCTTACAAATTTGTATAATATTTCATAGGTTTTGAAGTTCTCTAACGTACATCAGCCATTTGTTCAATCAAAACAACCACATGAGATAAAGCAGCTGGTGCTTTTTCCAAGTAAGTAGACAAAGGATCAGAAAAATAAAGGAACTTGCTCTAGAAGCTATGGATAATAAGTAATATTTAAGATTTAGCATACAGCGACTTGGTATGAGACTTTAGCATAGTAAATTAAAGTGAAAAAGAAATGAAATAAAAGCAATTATCATACGTAAAAATAAGCAAGGTTGGCTTAAGAACAGTATCCACCATCCATGCATGGCAAGTGAAATTTGAAGGATCAGCAATGCTTAAACTAATATTTGTATAGAGAAGCAAAAAAAAAAAAAAAAAAAGACCACATGTGAAAAAAAGAGACCTCAGAGATAATAACACTAAGAGAAGGAATCTTTAGTTTTTTGTTAAAGCTAAACTCCAGATCTAATTGTGTGTTGGTTCATCTAGCACTTTGAAGCTAAATGACATTCTGCATTCATTAAAAGAAATGTAGAGTTTTATTAGAGTCTTTTCCTTACCAGATGCACTGACCAATTTCTTGACATTTTGACTAATTAACAAGAAAGTTGTTTATGAAAATGGGAGATTCTGGGTCCCATTGTCAAAACATCAGCATTTTGAACTAGGGAAAACATGTAACATTGAGATCATGTGTTATGAAAAATATAAAGAATATCTCAGTATTTCAGGAAACTGCTGGCTTCATCAGTCTGTGTCGGGGAATTAATTTTCAGTCGTACATCCCTGCTGATACATCTGAAACCTGAGAAAGTCCAATTTCCTTCCTTCATATGTGTCTAATAGAGTATGAATAGTTCAAGTGTCTGAGGAAAATCAGAGGCCAAGCCACAGACTCTCTTCCTCAGTAACAAGGAGAACAGTGACTTCAACCTGCTGCCAACAGAGAGACTTGCATCTTCCTCTCCCCAGGAAAGGTTTTCACACCTGGGTGAGGTGCAAATTGCAGTCAGAAGGGAAGGGCCCAATGGAAATAGAATGGAGAGCTGGGCACAGGATGGCTCTCTGCCCACCCTTTCACCTTTGCAAATCAGAGAAATGGCAAAAAGCTCTGGGTTTCTGGAGGAGGATCCTATAGCTGTAGCTCTTTGTTGACCTATCTCCCTCTCTTTTCACTCCTGGTAGAGTCCCAGGTTTGCAAACACGTCCAAAGGTAGAAAACTTTTATTTGGGAGTTTAAAAGGAAATAGCAGTGGACACAGGTAGTGTGAAGGGTACCCCAAATTCCCTCCCAGGTAACTACCTGGGAGAGTGAGAAGGGAGCCTCACCTGATGCATTTCTAATTCCAGGAAATGCACACTTGAGAGTCAGATATAAAGTGGTCCATCTATTAATGTGTCCTAAGTGAGCATTCACTGTGCATCCTGCTCAGGGCTCATGTATTCTTCAAGAATGAGCATAAAAACCACTGTTTTAGAAGTATGCTGTATTTATGAAAATCACTGTGCAATGAAATGGCCCATATCATAGCAGGGACAGCTTTTCCATTTAGTATTCAGAAGTGATTCACAAATGGTGGTGCTGGGACCAGCAGCATCAGCATCACTTGAGTATTTGCTAGAAACGTTAATTCTCAGGCCCCAGCCCATACCATCTCAATGAGAAAATCTGGGGTTGGATCCCAGTTTTTACAGCTTAACAAACCCTCCAGAGGATTCTGGTGGACACTAAAGTTTGACAACTACTCTAAAGTGATGAGCGCTGGTAAATTTGAACTAACATTCTTTTTATTTCCAGTGCATTTACATATCACCAAGGCACACCTTAGAGACAACCATCTTGAAAAGTACTTCTTACAAATACTAATAATGCAACTAAAAGAAAGAGAAGTAACCCCTATGTAATATTTTATTTATCACTAATTAATAGTCTTTTACAAAAAGACCAGGGATTAAATCCCAGGCTTTCCTTTACACTGTGACTACAGACTTGTTAGTTACTTTGTCCAATCTCAGATTTCCTTGTCTATAAAGTCTCATAATCAAAGTGTTTCCATTATAGGCTTGTTTTAAGGATTAAAAATGGACATGCATTTGAAGAACAAGGTCTGTTTCCTGGGATATGTTTTGTGTTCAATATAGATATACCTAAGAGGAGTATTGTGTAGTTTTTGCGTAAGTCTGTATAACAGTAAAAAAAAAAAAAAGTAATTGGCCGGGTGCAGTGGCTCACACCTGTAATCCTAGCACTCTGGGAGGCTGAGGAGGGTGGATCGCTCAAGGTCAGGCGTTTGAGACCAGCCTGAGCAAGAGTGAGACCCCCGTCTCTACTAAAAATAGAAAGAAATTGTCTGGACAACTAAAAATATATATAGAGAAAAAATTAGCCGGGCATGGTGGCACATGCCAGTAGTCCCAGCTACTCGGGAGGCTGAGGCAGTAGGATCGCTTGAGCCCAGGAGTTTGAGGTTGCTGTGAGCTAGGATGAAGCCACAGCACTTTAGCCTGGGCAACAGAGTGAGACTCTGTCTCAAAAAAAAAAAAAGGTAATTGAATTATAGAAATGCTCTAGGTGAAGAATTTTATGTTTAAAGTGTGAATTTTAACAACATGCACATTGATACTGAGAATTATCTGCAGTTAGTACATGAATTCAGATCTAGTGTATAACATGGTATCTTGACTGGGCAAAATCTTAGCTCAGATACCTGTGACAAGTAAATTTGCACTATGCCCCTTAACTCATTTACACCATGGATTAAGGTTATGTAGGGGCACCAGGGACCAGATTTCAGGGAAGAACAATGAAAATCCCAAAAGGAAACTCATTACCAAGGAAGTCAGGAAGACCAAGTGCAGACTGTTGGGCCAAAGTGAGTTACAAAACCAGGCACAGTGTATCACCTCACTCTACAACTCATGCAGATCTCTCCAGCAGGCTGTCTGCACCTGGAAGGAGGGAGCTAGGTGTGACCATAGCAAGAGCTGTATCTTTCAATGTTACGGCGCTTTGAAGTGCAAAGAACCCAGCTCTGATTCCCACCTGAGCTCAGCCGAGGTGCACTGTTCTGCTCCCTTCCTGCAATCAGTGATAGCATGAAGGATAGCAGTGCATGTGGATGTCTAGAGAGAACAGTGATGAGGAATGCTGAATGCTGTCTTACGTGGGTGTCTCCTAGCATGACTGGGAGTCCCTGGCCTGCCTGAGATCATCAGGTGAAAACACCATGTCAATAACCACTATAATTCTTTCAGTGCAGGCAACTGCACTTCCACTGAACCCTAGATGGAACCCTAGGTACAAGTAATAATGGAACCCTAGGTACAAGTAATAATGAATAACTATTTGTCTCCCTTTGCCTGGGTGGTAGAAGTTTCCTCCTATACCAAGGTTCATTTGTAGTGTGCTTTGATCATCAACTTAGGAGTATTTTCAGGAAAATGTGAGAGTACAAAAAAAAAAAGAAAAAGAAAAAAAAAAAAAAAAGATTGGGCAGAGGCACAAATCCACAGGAGTGCATTGGGAGTGCCCTTAAGACATGAAGCATAAGTCAGAGCAGTGAACAACAACCAGAGGGCACATCTTTGTTTTGGAGAATATCTTAGAGTCTTGCAGGGAGGTAACCCTATGAAAGCTTGGACTTCCTGTAGTAAAGCAAGTGGGGACTTAGGGACAGCTAATATCTGGTGTAAATAGTGATGGATCTATTTCTGTCTTCTCCATTAGGACCCGAGAAAATCATCTCTTATAAGGGAGCAGCTATTCCGACACAGACTGACACCAGGTACGCATGACATGAAATACAAGAAAGAATAATCGTGTCTACCTTGCAGGGAGACAAGCTATATTCTGTACTGCTATATTTGGTAATTCTCACAGCCCCTAAAGATAATATACTAATTACTGCTATCTCCGTTTTGTATCTCACGTATGTCAAAAGACAAGCCCATAATTTTCTAGCACATAAGTGGCAGAACCAAGATTTGAAATCAGACCTGTGTCTTTCCACAACTCATTCTCTTTAAAGTCAGTGGGCCCCATCGATCTCTAAATATCCAAGGAAGGGGTCTCGTGGGTGGAGAGGGGACGTCTGGTGAGCCTTAGAACCTCCCCCCAACACGCCTTCTTTAGATGGACAGCTCTCAATCAAGCCCTCTTTCACACATGCTCCTCCTCTTACTCATTTTTGTTTATATACTTGGATCTCAGCTTAAGAATTTATTAGAAGAAAGAGGCATGCTGGTAAAAAAAGAAAAAAAAAAGAAATAATATATCAACAAAAAGAATAAGACAGAGTAATTTGAAAGCCTCTGCAGTGCTTTAACAATGAAAGAAGCATCTCTGTACACTTTGTAGTTTGCTAAATACATAATTGCTTAAGTTAGAAAACTATTTAGAGTTATTTCTATGAACTATATTTAGCCATTTTTATCAAATCTTTATTGCCTTTATATATAGTTCTGAGAACTCCTTCAGGGATTGCTGAATATAGATTTTATGACAAGGAGGATAATACAGTGCAATTATAGTCAAATCTCAGTGCCCAGATTGGTCAGGAGAGGTGAAACCCCTGTTCCAACACCACACACACACCCAGATGCATGTACACACATATACCTTCAGATACCGCTTTAACAAGTCTTAATTCTACCCTGCATGGGTGAGTCACAACGTTAAAGAGTTCATGTTACATAAAACGATGACTGGTGAGACCTCACAGTCTAAGTGGGATAACAGGTCAGAAGCACGTAAAACGATGAAGAGATGCCGCGGTAAGCTGTGTGGTAGAGATTACCTGCATTGTGAAGTGGGGGAGAGATCAGTGCTGGCTGGAGTGGTCAGAAAAGGCTTCCGGGAGAAGACGGGTTCATCAAGTGGATGACCGTAGAGAAGTAAGTGATGCTGCTTACTGAAGCAGGTACTGGGAAAGAGCTTGTCCAGGAACTCAGTGATTTCTCAGTCACTATTCCTATTGTAATACAGTGGGTCCCTGACAAACTCCACACCCGGATACAAGTTAGCAGGTACATATTTGGTCAGGGAGTGTTCTAGACTCTCACCACAGGATTTCCCATTTAAGCCTCACAATGATCCTGGAAGAATTAATGAACCCCCTCCCCCAAATTATTAATGCAAAATATCTGATGTTGATTATGCATTTCTTGGTGATAAGTACTCTCCCTGTTGATGTCTGCATAGAAATGGGCTGAATAACTGTGTTTTGTGAATAGGACCCACACTGTTCAAATTGGAATGTTCTTAAAAGATATTGCATATTGGAGGGGGTAGATCAGGAAATAAATAATACATACTCTTGAAATGTCAATGGTAGACATCACTGGCATCATTTCATAGCTGAGTAAACTGAGGTGCAGGGAGGTTTTGTAACACACCCAAGGTCAGCATGCTAACTGCGCTGCCATGGGTAGCAGAAACTTGAGTTTACTTGAACTTGCCTGGATACTTTGATTTCTGAATCCAAACAAGCTCAGAGTTCCATTCTTTGATCTCTTTGCTTGGGGGGGTTCCAGTGAAAATTTTTCCTTAGGATTACAAAGTGCTCTGTGAGGTGGGAGATGGTGTGCATGGTGTCTGAGGCTACAGGACGTTACCAGCCACCATGCAGGGGAGAGGAGTGATTGCCCAGATAACCTATATTCTTGGCATAATGTACACGCCAAGAAAAAACAAGGCTATACACCAGGTCATGCTCTTTAAGCACAATCCAAGAAGAGTTTGACAAAAGATTTGGAGATGATTTTGCAAATTCCCAGAGAAGGCTCACTTTATAACACAACAAATCACTCTGGGATTTGTTCAGTTGTGGGTTACCTCTATACAGCTCTGCTTACCGTGAAACAGCACTTTCCAGAGGCTTGACCTGGCTCTCTGGGCAGTTCTGGTTTCAGAAAAACATACAGAAACATACAGAAAAACATACAGGCCTCTCTCCTCCACCCCCATAAAAGAGCAAGACAGGTATGCAAATTTAGCAGCAAATTAAACAAAGTCCACTTATTTTTGCAATCATTTCAAGCCTATTGCTGTTGTTGCCTCTCTTATACAAGACGGGGAACGTTCACTCTTTTCACCACTCATTCAATATATGTCTATATTTTTTTACTTTTGTAGAACTCTCAATTTATGTGAAAATAAAGTATTTGAAGATATAAAATATTCAGAGTACTATTAAATTGCTGAATTGACTTCTTCCCTTTCTAAATACCTTGTTCATTTTGAACGAGCTGAGCAATTTGTAAGAGAACATTTGTCTCTTGACCTCCGTGGATTATTCCCCCTCCAGTCCAGTCACACAATAAGAAGAAAAATATGAATACAAATCTGTTGATCCTACCACATAGATTGGCTGTATGAGACAGTCAACTGGCTTGTAGAACTACAACAAAAAAAAATCAGAAAAAATATTTCTAAAGGGCATCCTTTCTGGATAATTGTTCAATATGATTTTCTTCGCAGGACTTGCTGGAAATTGGGATATAACAGGAAATAAACACATAGACCTTGTACTCAGGAAGCTTTGTGAGTTCAACAAGAAGTGTGAAAACCCTGAATTTCAGACAACAATGTCTGTTGTGAATTTGTTTAAAATTCCTCTCATTCTTATATTTATTTTTCATTCTATCATACATCTCTATCTATTTTCCAAAAACGTACCTTGAGTAGAGTGCCTTTTCTTATATATTTTTACATTCTCAGTGACTTGATCATAGTAGGTACTGAAAAGTGTTTAGAAAAAGGAAACAATATATGTCTTTTCCTAAGTGTGATTCTCTATAAGAGAAAATCGTAAGACTATCTACTTTTATTACAATCTTAACAAGGTCAGGAACTGAAAATATGTGAGGCGTCATTTTTACTTAAACAAAATATAAGCAGATGCACTTTTTTTTCTATTTTGCAGAGTATAAGTAAAAAATGAAACCATACTTGTCCTTAAATTGATTTCCCACTCAAATACTAATCAATCGATTAACTTGTCTTTTTTCTGAACCTACTATTGTGTAAAGACATTGTACAAGGACACCACTGTCCCAGGCTCAGATATTGTTCCTACAGACATAAATAAGATGTAGTTTCCAGCCTCATTCTACTTGAAAAGACAAGTTTGAAATATGTCAGCAGATAATTAGCTATAGAAATAGTGGGCAATCTGCGAAAACAGTAGCCAGAGATGTAAGAGCTGCTGGGCAAAGAGGGTTCCAGGGACTTGAGGTACCCCGCTAGTAATCCCTGATCTCCGTAACTAGTTCTAAAAGTCAGGGAACAAGGGATGTCGAATACTCTGGTGCAAGATGACCTCCTAGACACATACATAGCTCTTTAAAAATCCTTTTCTTTCTCTTTCTTCCTTTTTTTTAAAAAAAAATATTAATGACAGCTGCAGCAAATAAAATGTTCTACATTAGTTTGTCACTGATAACATTCGCTAATTAGAGCAATTAGTTTTATAGTGCTAATGTATGCCATGATAATTCTTACTGAAGAATAAATGCAATCAAAAATATTTTTCAAATTTCAGAAACACCTAGTTTTTGTTTTTATAGGTAAATGATTAGAAGATGTAAACATATGTATGCCTAGAATAAATTTGACTATTAGGTTAGATGCACGGCAAGTCCTAGACATGATACTAAAATGATACCCACACCCTCTGTGCATACGGATTATCTCTTCTATTTTATATCATTTAATCATTCTTAGTGACCAAATGTGGGTCGATTGTTGTATCTCAGGATAATCATCTATTATTTGGGGCTACTAATTGCCTACTTCACAAGACTCAAGGGACTATGTATTAACAGGATGAGCAAACCATAACCAGGGCTACTCTGGTGCAAATTAAAATGCTGTTTTGTTGTTCATCATTATGTGTGTTGAATATTGTGTCTTTACCTAAGGGATTATGTGAGGTTTGTAATATTTATAAAGAGAACAGCTACTCATCTCAGGGACATTTCAAGAGTATGTATTATTTATTTCCTGATCTACCCCCTCCAATGTTCAATATCTTCTAAGAACTATGATTAATAAAACATTCCAATTTGAACAGTGTGGGTCCTATTCACAAAACACAGTTATTCAGCCCATTTCTATGCAGACATCAACAGGGAGAGTACTTATCACCAAGAAATGCATAATCAACATCAGATATTTTGAATTAATGATTTGGGGGAGGAGGTTCATTAAACTCTTTGCTCATCCCTAAGTGGGACTTCTCAATTAAGTATGAAGAGATTGGGAAATAGAAGGGACTTGCACATTAAAAATGGTGTGTCAAGCTCAGTTAAAGCCGTGTTAAAGCCTTTCATTCAAGATCTGTCAAGAAATCATTATCATCTTTTTTTTCTTTTTTCTCTGAGGTTTTTTTTTTCATAACTGTGGCTTAATGTATTATTAATAGAAGAAAAGGAATAAGGAACGCTAGACAGTTATTGTGTAGTGCAGCAGCAATTTTCGGTTTGGGTGCAAGCACTGGGAGTCATTTCATCCGTCTTTCATAAACGTATGTGCTGGAGAACGGGGTTTGTGCTAATGGGAGCCATGCAAGGCAGGCCAGAGCCACCGTCACGCTACGGGAGGGTTTCTTAGAGCAATTTACTTGGCCCTCATTTCACGAGATACATTGAACCGAATCCATAAAAATATTTCGTGCTGCTGTGTTTCAGGCATAAAATGGCATTTTGCATTCTATTTAGGGGTGGAACTGAAATGAAGCAAGCAAGGTGATCAACAGGCTGCTACCAAACTCCTACCTTTGTCCTCTGCTGTGCTCTTTGCTTCAGGACAGGCAACATGATCCCTGATGGTAAGGCCACCGTCACTCAGTTGTAATACAATGTGAAAGTCGCCAGTCTTGTTTCATTTCTGTCAGAAATTAAAGATCAAGCTTAAGAAAATAGTCTTCAAAACCACAATGAGCTATCACTTCTCTCCAGTGAGACTGGCCTTTATCAAAAAGTCCCAAAACAATAAATGTTGGCGTGGATGCGGAGAGATAGGAACACTCATACACTGCTGGTGGGACTGCAAACTAGTGCAACCTCTGTGGAAAGCCATATGGAGGTACCTTAAAGAGATGCAAGTAGAATTACCATTTGATCCAGCAATCCCATTACTGGGCATCTACC